>JBBPLY010000037.1:0-73221 GCA_038090035.1 Xerocomus nothofagi | reverse complement strand
AGTTCTCGAGGAATCCACTCGCTCTCGTCTTGACGGCGTCGGGAAACCGGCAGAGCTCAATGCAGAGCAGAGAGCAGCACTACAGGCACAACTTGCGCTTCTGGCCGCGCAGTTAGCGGAACTAGCAGATGTCACTGAAGGCGAGCTTTCACACAACCTGGAGGCCTCACAAAGGACTACCGCATTGCCTGACGCGTATACACCCCAGGCCAGTGGCGAGGGATCTGGTCAGGGTGATGATAGTGATGAGGGGGACAACGAGGACATGATAGAGATTCCAGTGCCGACGACGTCTCTGACAGCCTAAGCTAAGTACACTTGTGACTTTCCAAATAGCCACTATATATAGGTCAATCGCATCATTCTTGCCGTCTCTCGGGATGATTGAGAATGTCTCGCTATTTTCAATATCGTGAACAGACGTGATAGGTCCGTTCTTCCTTTGGGGGTAGGAGCTGCACGTTCTCTAAATCGACGTGGAAGACGATTGCTGATGCCCAGCGACATACTACTAGTGGAGTCCGCCCACGGAACGGGAGCTGCTTTCCCTATTATTCGCGTTTTCATCAAGTGTCAGGTCCTTATGGTAACGTCTCTGCCAAGCTTGTCGTTGTCTGCGACAGATTCGACACCTCAGATTATGCTGGCAGACGCTGTGTACACGGCGGAATTGGGCACCAATCGAATGAACTCGATCGCGCCGGTACACCTCGCAGAGAAACGTAAAACTTTTAGGGATCGTCATTTCACAGCGGTTCCAAGCTCATGGGTACAAGACAACCTTGTAATGATCGGCGATGCAACGCAAACAGCGCCTTCCAAATGTTGAGTAGACAAAAACACAATGAACAGTCGAGGTACAAGACACAAGGTAACCGCAGCCGCCAAAAAAAAGCTGTTGTAAACGCCCGTCAATTGATCTTGAGTAGTTCTACCTCGAACTTAAGTATAGCATTTGGGGGAATCACAGGAGGGAATCCCCGATATCCGTAACCCTGTATGGATCAGTAAAAAACGGTTCATAATAACCACTCGCCACTCACATAATCTGGGGTAATAGTAAGGATTGCTTTTTGACCGACCGATAGTTGCGGTACGCCTGTAGGGAAATGAAGGCTACTGGTATGCTGGAGGAATCTGGCCACGTACCCTCGTCCCACCCTTTAATAACCTTGCCCGTACCTATCTGGGTCACAAAAGGTTCACGGCTAATCGATGGAAAGATCAACAATATAATAAGCAGAGGTGAGTACGAACGTACCGATCCCTGCTCGAGTCGAATTTCTGACCATCCTCGAGAGTCCCGATATAATGAATCGTCACTGTATCTGTTGCGATATCAGCATGAGCCCTCGGGCGCGGGGATGGACAGACCTCCAGGTTTGGGGAAGTTGATGCCATCGCCAGGAGTGATCGTCTTGATGGTAACGCCCTAGTAGGTGTGTCGGGAAATGGGAGCGCTGGAAGGTGTCCGACTGTGTAACTCACCATTGTATGCAAAATCGATGACCAAGACACGGTGAGGAAGATAGGGACATGTGGCAATCACTTATAGTGGCGGGGGGCGGAGTACGGATCTTGATCCGAATCGAGAACGCGGGCCCTACTATTCGACGACGGACGATCTAGATCGGTTATCGATGTCGATACGATTCGCTATCTGAAGTGACAATATCATATGACATTGGTCAGTCCACATCATCATCGTGGAAAATGTGACGACATGCCCTCTTTTGTGCTTTTCTTCAGTCCTCGCCGCGCATTTCCTGCGGCGATGTGACGATGAATTGACTTCTATGCTGGTCAGGAGAGTTAATCGGATTCGGTTGCCGATACGAGGTTTATCTCACCTATGACTGTGGGCAAGATGGACAACTAGATTATCATTGCTGGTTATAAAAGGACGCTGAATTAGATATGAACGCCCGATTTTATACCTTTGGCGACGTGGCTAGACTCAGTAAACCGGGATCCGGAACTGCACACGTATCAGAGACAACATACGGGAAAGCTGCTGTAATGATATTAGACCGCCCTTGGCACCTGCCATCTAATCCTGGAATCAGATGCCACCGAGCAAACCGGGTCAACGGCAATCAAGTTGAAAAGGTAAGTACCGAGAAAAATAGAAAGCAGTCAGAATACCTTCACGTCTCGCGCGAAAAATCAATCCGGCTAGCCCCATCGTGTGCAGCACTTCGCTCGTCTCGCGGAAGAGTCCGACTTGGGTTCATCACCGGCGGCCGAGCATGGCCTCAAGCCACCGCTCGTAGGAATGTGCGTACCTGCTGCAAGTTATTCAGGACGCGGTAGCACCATGTGAAGAGCAAGCATGCATTGGACGAGAAACCAGCTGTCTGATGCTCTTTGGCAGAATTATCAATGATTGCTCGCAATGCATAACAGCATCTGCTGTAATCTTGCCAGTGAGCAATGAAATAGATTTTCCAAGTATGTAGCAGGTATTGACGGTATTCTCCCTCGCTTTATAAGCACTTGCTCGGTTGCCCTGCCCACCAGTAACTTAGTAATGCGGTCTCAGCGCTCTTTCTTGTTCCATTCGTCTTGTTGGTGTCCCTGGCTTTCAGCTATTTTCCAAGTCAAAGGATCTTTCCGTGGACATTTTGAGAAGGCATCATTCCTCCCACCCTTTCCCCCTCCGGTGTAGCCCGGGGAGTATTTCCTCATCACAGGTATGGGATTCTTTAGCATTGGGCCTCAGGGGCGATACTACATGAGTCAGTAACATGACCAATCGCACCATCCACCCCACATGTATGTACAACTTATGTTCTCCTTACTACCCAAGTGCATGGCATCGATGACAATCAATCAACTACTGTAAGCTTTGTTCCGTACCATCTAGCGTGGAAATTCGAAATCCGGAATTGACAACGTTTTGTACCCGTACGTCGCAAAGAGCGTGGTCCAATTCTTACCGCCTGCCCGTCTCCGTAGCTTCTGATCACCCTATCCAAATCATGCATGGCTTTGCCACTGCTACGTGTACAGTGGTTATGTTTAATCATCTCACTGACAGACCCTGATGGATCTCCTGCTGGTATACACGGTGCACAGTTGTATATTAATCTCCTGCTCAGTTTCTGTAGCGAGCATCATGGTAACCATCATCCCGCACTGATCAATATATTTTTGGTATTTTCCTCTAGGGACTTGACCATGTCCAGAATCCGGTGTTGTTCGAGCTGCGATAGTAGCTCTGATTCTATGATGTCGTTTCGCTTTTACGTTCTAGTAATGGCCCAATGATAATATGAGATTCTAAGTTGCAACTTGAATGCATGATTTCGTGAACCGTTGGCGGCTCTCATAATAAGTTACATATTAATCGAACTCGCCGTTATGGTGCCGCACCGACAGAATCTCTAAGTCGCGTCAGCGTGCTTCAAGTTGGTCCGACGTGCGAATTCGTTTCCCTGACCTCCCCCACACCGGCACAGCCGTGACAAGCTGACCTTGCAACCGAAGCCAAGGCGAAAGTTACTCGGTTGGATGCAGGCTGCCTGCACTCCAACGAAAGGCCCGTCGCATATTCGGAGATGACAGACCGCAGTTCGTTCGTAGTTTGTGGACGCAATGAACTCATTCGTGACGTTGGTCCAAATTGTTTTTTCGTACGGATGCATTGTTTAATGAGAGCCAGCAATGTGTATGATGTGAACGAGCTATTGCGCGGCCCGGGGTCTTGCTGATCGCTTACTAAGGCCTCGCACTTTACGCAAGGGTTGCTTATCCATTGGAGTCTGTATGCCCACGGATTTTGACTTGACAGGGAAGAACTCCCCCCAAGCCGCACTTTCCCGATGGTTCGAAAGACTTTGGTCCGCTCAGCGCTTAACTCCCCGGACAGGAAAGACACGCCCGATGTGTGGGGAGCCTTGCAGCGTGACTTCGGAACGAAGGATCCGACTGCATCACGTCAAGGTCCGCGGTTGTGCAGGCTCGACCTGTCTGCCTCACCACGGCGTACTAGCAGTACTAGCGGTGCGGACGGAGACGGAAGACGAATCATATATATATATGATTTATCGACATGGGGACGGTCGCCAACGTACATGAATGAAGCATATGATTCTCCGCATGATAGGGACTACTGTGTGGTGGGTCAACCAGTTTCGGGCAGAGTAGAACGGATTTAACTACTTTAGCTTCCAGCACTCAGCAAGCGAACTGTATCCGTTTTTGTTTTACCACGACAGGATCGCGGCATGCTTTGTGATGCTGGATTTCCGAAGAACCTGTGTACGGAACTGACGGTTACCAATCTTGGTCAGTTAGTCATGACACCGTCCGGTATACCTCGCCCAGAGCCAGCGTTATGTTCCGAGGTGTTGTGCGCAAGTGAATTCGATAGACCATAGCGGCATCTCGGAAGAGATCTGCAGTTGGTTCCGGAAAAGAAACCCCTCGTCCATCCGCTCCGACTTAGGTCTGGAAGCCACCAGGCACATAGCCTGCTAACAGTTCTCCATTAGGCGTAAATTCAACCAGTATAACCGATCGGATGACCGGGCATGCTGTGAGCACGTCCGTGCAACCTGTCAGCACAAAGGCGGTGGCCTCCGTCAACACGCCGCCAATACGCGGGATGTGCGGGGCATGGGGTAGGCCGTGTGGGGTAATACTGGAGACAAGTGACGTGTGGCAAAGCTGGCCTCATGAAACCACGCCAAAAGATGAGTAAACGATGGACGGATCTAGAAGTGGGCGGAACAGCAGTAGTTTGCGGACGCCCGCAGGTTGGCTAATTAAGCCTTTCAAGTCGCCGAACTTGATCGTACTCGGTGGAGCAACTCGGCTGTCTTCTAGGGCGTATCGCCGACAAACGGAATCAACCGCAGCAAGTATTCTGCCGGGTAAATGTGAGGGCCGAAACATGTACATTATACAGTGTTACCTACAACAAACCGATGCAATGCGATAGCGAATTGTCAAAAGTACCAAGAATATAAAATCATAAGAAAAGAGAGTACTAAGGCAATAGCACAATCATTAGCCCTCCAATCGAGAATGTACCCAACCAACCCAAACAAGACTCGATGCCAATGACCCCAAATACGAAGACTATTGTTCAAACTCCATATACTAACCGGTAATGTAAATGCGCAACTAGTGGTACAGATGTACAGAACTGAAAAAGGGAGAATATTATCGAGTACAAGCTTATGGCACAGAGAGATATGCAAGTCTTGAGAGGGATTATGATGGGGCTGAAGTCGAAGGTGGGGGTGTAGCGCGATTAGGAAAGACGAGGCCATTATGCGTAGACGATTATCATGCGAGCGTGCATTCGTGCGTAATACTGGGGAGATATGTGGGAGAGAGAGGGAATTGATAAGTCAGGGTATGTGTCGTGGGTTGACGGTATAACCATCGTCGTCGCTCCGCAGATGCAATCTGGGTATATGTTCGTGGTGGTCCAATAGACATTTCAGGTATCGTCTACCATTTGCGTTCGGGACTAGTTTCTTTTCCATGGAAGAGAAAAAGGCGCTTAAGAGGTTGGACAACTTCAACCTCGACTTCGACTTCCTTGAGGTTTCCGTCAACAATCTGCAGTTCGATGCGCTTCTCCTTTTTCGGAGGAGGCATCATGACGGGGTATGTCTTGATGTTATCATATGACCACGAGCGAACTGGAACACGATGAGCAACGATACTGAGAACGGTACTTGCAACATACCTTGTACTTGTGGTCGTGATGACGCTGATGCAGATGTACCACGTTGTTCGTTCCACATACTATCCTCACTGATCTCACTAGGATAGCGACTGAGTGGACTGCACAAGCTTGCGGAGGAGAGGCTCTGGCTAGACACGCTATGTGCTCGCACGGCAACGTTGGGAACGAGTAGGCGACCCTCCGCACCCGCCTTTACTAAAGGAGTTTCTCGACGGCGACGAGAGGATGTCGATGCGGGAGACAACGGGGAAATGGCCTGGGTCGAGGAAGAAGTATTAGGTGCGAAGAGAGTAGACCGTGACTCGCAACGTCGGGATAGAGGAAGAGAATATTTAGCATACAATTCATCCGCATAGGATTGAGTCGAGCGAGGTAGAGGTTGCGATGACCGAGTCTGTGCAGGAAAAGACGACGAGGAGCTGGGTGTCGCAAGGTCGCTGGATGTCCACTGAACACCCCTGCTCGAGGTAGCAGCAAAGGAGGTTTTACTGGCGGTACCAACGGTTGTCACGGAATCTGAACGGGGAGAGAATGAGTAGACAGATTCGCGCCAAGCATCGCTACCGTCTGTCCAGCCAGGGATTGGTTGTTGAGGTGGAGGTAATTCATTTCGGGACGTAGGACGTTTAGTGGCAGGGTCTGCGCAAAGGGCGGCTTGAATTCGCTTAGCGGCCATCATGACACCGCCCTGATAGTCATTACGGAACTCAGACTCGGTTGCAACAGTGGGTTGGGCAGCAACGATTGGGGGTGGCGGCGGTAATGGAGGGAAATCGTATATCGCGGCAAGGGTGGCAATGCTAGAAGAAACGGGAATGATGTCCGATGAAGACGGAATGCACGAATCAAGTGATGAACCGCTGCTAGACTCGTCCTCGGAGTCACAGGATAAGGGGAGTTCGAAAGAATTGTGTGGCACGGGTGGGAGAGGAGGAGAGGCGCGGTCCGGATTGTAATTGATGGGGAGGGCACCGTTGAATCTGCTCAAATCGGCTATCCTGCAGTCATCGGAACAGTAAAGGGGAATGGGCCCTTGATCGATGACGGTACGAAGCTTGGTTGGTGGGGTCGGCTTGGCCAGAGGTTGGACCTGGGATGGTGGGGGCGAGGGACGGGTTTTGTTTGCGGCGCCCGTAGAATCGGAGCGTTTGAGCGCGCCATTTGGTTTCACGCGACCGGTCCCTTGAACCAGTCCACCGCCCTTTTGGCGTATGATGCCCGTCTTTGTTCGGGAGGTGCGCGCACTGATGTCGGCTACTTGTTGGTTTTTCGATGCTGGTAGCCGGGTGAGTGGTGGGAGGACTAAAAATAGGCTGAGACTTACGAGAAGCGGAATTCGGGGCGGGGGAAGCTGGGGCCACTGGGTGTTGTTCGGGTGGCAATTGGGAGACGGTGACGGTGAAGCGTTTTGGCACGATCTGCCTATCGCAGGTGGGGCACCAGGACTCTTCGTAGTTCATGTCCATCGTGGGAGCGATAGCTGGGAAGATATAAGGGAGGAGAACAAGAGCCGGTGAGACAAACAAAAGGGTGGACAAGAATGGAAGCTCACAAGGGGAAAGCCTGCCACAGGAGTGGAATGGGGGACAGGACGTGGAGAGGAGGAGAGCGGCGGCGAGTGGGGAGAGGCAGGGATTGGACGGGACAAGGGAAGGAAAAGGCCGTCTTTAATATTTGATTTGCTGATTCGCATCGCACCCTGCCGCGTCCGTTCCAACAGGAATTTCCAAATTGGGAAGGTGGACCATACTGAATTCTGCGTCCCGGCCTTCCCGATAATATGCATTTTCTTTATTTATAAATTCCGCTATTACCTGTGATTATGTGATCAGTCATCTCCATCGGCAAGCCAACCGCGGTCCCTCGGGCGGCCCATCGCTACCAGATTTGGCAAGTGCATGCTGTTACTTGATGCCACCGCGTTACAGCGTGTTACGTCCCTCTCGAAATCCCACACAGATGCCGGCCCAGCCCTGCCTCGCCACTCGTCGCCCCGTCTGTCCAATCATCTCGCCCCCGGCCCGCCCTGTCCCATGAAACCAGCGCCACCGGCTCTTCCCGCTCCTCCCCGTGCCCTTCCTGGCCTCGTCGGCTCGGCTTCCCCCGCGTTCCCTTCCCCGCCCAGCCCTGCCCATGCCCATGCCCGACTACGCCTGCACCTACCCACACTGCTAGCGAATTTTGTCCCCTTGCAGCCTCACACAAGGCAAGCCAGACTTCTCGGGCCCCAATTGCCAAAGCTGCAACCAGCCACGAAACTGCACACGCCCAGGCTGTTTGTTTCATCGGCCGTTCCCAGCGTATCAGCTTAAGCGAATAGGAACGACCATTGGCTGTTGTGCCACATCCTGATCTAGGCGACGATAACCGCCAGCGTCACATACGTATCCTCGTCATATTCTGTCCCATTTACACGTGGCTAGGCGTCTCCGAAAATTTTGCTGCCCTCCAGCATCTGATTCATCACTCTAATACCCCACACTGCTTCGGATGCGGTCACTGAAGGAGATTGCTAGGTGCCTTGTTCCCCGGATCAAATCCATTCAATCCAGCGAAATACCAGCCCTGACGTGGCCCCATGTGCGCAGAATACTATCACAGGGATATACTGTTTCAAGGAACTAGATATTGATCACTAACCAAGCTAGATACAAGGTCCCCTGTGTCCGCCGATGATTGGACGGTTGTTCCGACATGGCTCCCAGCCCGCATTATCTGACCAGAAAATTCATGTGCTTCCCTTTCACATGCACAATCGCTCTAAAGGCTATCTAAAGGCAGAATTTCACCGAAACGTTCAGAGAACCGATACGCCAATAATAATGTAACATCTTATGCGACCCTCAATTCCCAGATGTCGCAAGCTTTTAGAACACCCTTCAGTGAACTCACCTCGCGTGTGTACTGATCGAATCACGTTCTGATTTTTTCCACCCTCTCGTGTCGTTTCTCGTTCGGTTTCACGTGGTTTAATGATTTAAACCGATGGACCGTGTACAACTACCGGCCGTGCTTTCCGGCATCCGTACTGAATCTTTCCAGCTTCTCCAACGATTACCGCTGCTGTTCTTGCTCACGAATTCAGCGGTAAACGACTGACCGAGATCCCCACACGAAGTGTACCGATTTTGGATCAATCACGGTCGTCTATGTAGGCATTGCTTCAAGCGTCCCTGATGACCCGTAGCTCTCGAGTCATGGCGTTGTAAGCTGGCCGACTAATTCGGCTCACTCGATTCACACATGCAGTTCCGCCAAGTCTTGAAACGTTCACCCAAACTGGCAGACCTGAGTTGGTATGCTATCTCCGATTATGCCTGTTGAGATCAGTGGCGTCAGCAAGGCAATACTGCTCTTCATGTTCAGATAGATAGGGTGGCGCTGATTACTAATGTATTGCGTAGGCCTAGGATCGTGAATTGGAGCCAATAGGTCGCCTCATAAAACGTTGAACCGATGCGGCTGATCTTAAACCCAGGGAGGGATATCCCCCCCCCCCCCCCTCGGGGGACGTAAAACCCCAGTAGGTGCGGTGACCGCGAGTCCCCGGTTGCCACCTACACAATGTGGACGCATAACCGTATTATGATTACCGCGGCCGATGCTATCGGTGATGCTAAACCTGGTTTGGCTGATCGTTAACTCCCCCTTGAATGACGAGTGATGGATCCAGGCTACGTCAACCATGACCGTGCGCAGAATACATTAATACAGATACCATCGTTGATGGTGAACGTTGTTTGTAGCACCAGTATGCTATTGATGCGGCAGATGGACGAACGTCCATGGATGTAATAATGAGCCCATTTCAATTTGAAGCTACGTCAAACCATCCGTTGTGTACGGTGCACTTATACCCTTTGGGAAGAGGTGCCTTGTCTTCTTCCAAGTCTGGGTAATCTAAGACGCGATGATCGGGTTCAGCTCATTCGATGGTCGAGGGTATTTTACGTGGAGAAGCCAGTTTGACGCAATGCGATGCATTAATATTTCCAGTCAAGTTCACAACAGGATAGAGGGATTTTCTCTTCGATGAGAAGATGATGCATATGTACCGATATTCGCGATATCGACAGGCAGTGGCGTCGTCCGATGGGTGTTTGATCGGGTCTGGAATTCCTCGGCTCTGGGACCTCGCAAGGTCGACAGGTCACGGTAGCATCGAATAGGTCTTTGATCGGTCTGGACTCCGACGTCGGATCTGGAGACCTATGACCGACGTGACCCACCTCGAGCTCCACAAGCGTTGACGATATCAACTGTGGTGACTTACCAGCCGGGATGCCAGCCTATCGTCACAAATCTTATTCGAGTTTATCTGTCTAGTTCGACTTGCACCACATCACAAACGCCAATTCGGCGGGAAACATCACAAGCTCTTCAATCGATGAGTTTGTTTTGGGAGACGTGCTGTTTTGTATTTTCAGACATGACAAATAAACTGCAATAAGCTCAAATAATATTTGTGTTGAAAAGTTACTGCAAGTCTTCAGAACGGCATGCAGTTGCGGCTATTGAAATGCAAACTCGATCCAAGGCGCAACTCTTCAGAGTTTTAACCTTTACGATCACCGACTTACTCGGGTATATACAGTAACCATCGATCTTGACGATGGTGGTTCGCCAACATCCAGGTAAGTGATAGTCCCTTGGTCGTGCAAATACCAAAAAATGCGACCTTGTCTTACGCAGTTCATGTTGGTTATGTGAATCCGCGAAGGGGTGCGTCTTACTCTTGGCATAGAATGCCGCACAAGTCATCATCCGTTGTTTCCGCTACTTCTTCACCCTCGAGACATCGGAGCCTTCCCCAGGGATCCCGAAGCCGGACCCTGGGAGCGATCCATTCCCGAGCCATCTCTTCTACCTCAATCAGCTGTCATGTCAGCCCGCTAACCTGTTGACGTTGATGATTCAAACTGAGTGATGTGGTACCCCTTGATCAGTCTTTGGATTTCCATTCAGATGAGAAAGCAGATGGTACGCCAACTGTGACGTCCTCGAGTGGAAGTATACATTCAACAGTAAGTTCTGTCTTCGTTAATCAAAATTCCTGACGTGTAGGCCGCTTCAGATTCCTGATCCAAGAGGACAGAGTGAACATGGACACTTTCGGTTTTTACCCCGCAACACCGGGATGACGAGAATGACGAGATCATCTGTCGTTTGATGAGGTCATACAAGATGACGCCTGACTTCGATGGCATGTGTCCACTCTCTGGTATGGAGTATCTTTGGTGTTTGTTCCTTGCTCGAGATGTTAAATCACACTTCCAAAATCTCAGTGAATTTGTAGGTCGAACGGTGTGCACTAAATAGTTAGGGAAATCACACAACAATCCGTGCATCATTCGTATTCTCAAGTGCCCTTCTGAACTGGGAGTGGAACGCTTGAATGTCAGGCTCTTTGCATGTCTTGAACGAGCAAAGTGAAAACAATACGCTCGATTTGGCATCGCTGCCGCTCAGCATGGACAAGTGGTGGGCTAGTTGTGCACGGGACGACCACGGGCAAGACTGGGTTGGCCGAACGGTTACAGAAGTTGGATCTGGGGGACTGGTTTCAGGGGAGATGTATGAGAGCGCGATGGCCACTAGGCAGGTTCCCTGCTGATAGATCAATTAATAGTCAATTCAGTAACTTTGTAGTCCCACTACACAGATATTGTGTATTTTGGCATGCGTGATGGATCGGAACCAGTAGAACGATGCATGCAAGTTTGTTGTCACTCGCTCTTTAGGATGATGATGATTGTCCATGATCTATGTAAGATATTACACAATAAAAATACGAAAATGATACAGCTATTGAAAATTGACGCTATCAGCCGTCGCAATAACCGAGGCGATGTCGAAAACCATACCCACGTCCTTTCAAGAGGCATTTGATTATTGCAGACTTTGCAACCTGGTGATGATAGCGTCTTCGCTTTTCTGCACATACATTGGACTAACAGAATGTAAAAGTTCTTCGATCGACTCGTACGTATGTCCGCCGTCAAGCTTTGAAACATACAGATCAGCTCTGATCACGACTGTCATGGAATGAGGAAAATTCACCCGATAGCCACGGATGTTTAAGGACACTCTGAAGCTAGTACCCTCCAGTATCGTCACAACAGCAGTTGCCTCGTGTGGCGAATACTGTCTTGTGACCTCGTACCGGGTCAAGCCAAAGGCCTGCTCAGCGAGAGCATGACTCAGCTCGTTGTGATAGAATGAGGATGATGGGGAAGCCATATCGGCAGTGGTCTGGAGATTGCGTCTCCATTCTGAGTCTTGAGAGGTGCGATTATATAGCCTCGTTATCCAGCGAGGGAGATCACAACAGCCCTTCCAAATGATCATGGTGATTATTTGCGCGGTTTATGACCCTGTTGCCTATCACAATTTTGAAATACTTGCCTGGTCACCGGCTCTGTCTTCATATTAAGAAACGGAAGGTACTTGTCAAGGGCCGGGTATTACCGCTACTCCGCGACCGAAAAAGTTTTGAAAAACGATCGGACAATCAGCCGAAATCATATTCGAATTCTGATTTCGCAAGTTGGGATCATATAAATGGAACCTGGCAACAGGCTCATCCTGTACAGGAGAGTGCTAAAAGGGCAACCCTCCACTGGTAGATGTTCACGGTGTGCGCATTCAACTCTCACCCGCTGAAAACCCTTAACTCGCCATATCAAACTGGAACAGGTGCCCGACAGCGCGCGAGATGGTCTTTGAAATATCGCGAATCGACAGGACTATATTGGCCAAGGAGGAACGCTTGAGGAGCTGTGCCAGTAAAAATCAAAGTGATCAGGGAAATCGGCTGAAGTGAAACCTTCAAGACAGGGGAACTCGACGAGGGAAATATAGTGCAGTTCGCTTACGTTGTTCAAAGAGGGCTGTGACATGAGGGGAAAGAAGTAGACCAAACTCCAACAAGCCATCATATGGCAATCAGTGTATCAGCTATTAGGAGTTGCGACCGCGGACATAGGTCAGCGGCTGGGCAGTCCACGTACCTGTGCTGACCAATGAAAATATTCGTTTATCTCCGGTTCACACGGTCAGTCAGTCCCAGACTGAGCGTATGTGCGCCCCAAGACTTTTGACTGAAACGAGAGCTCCTATTCGCAGGAATTGTTTTCAATTTATGGTGAAGAGTGGGTGGAGGGCCATGGAAGGCGCGTGGAGGTCCATGGGCAATGCGAGTGGCTCATGACCAAGGGGTCTCCAGGGCAACATGGGCCCACCGAATGAGATTCAACCCTCCGACTCTGCGACATGCAGGGAAAGATTGTTAGGGGCGACCGAAAATTTCGCACCTTGACCCAGTGCAATCGGATGCCGCGCAAGGGGACGCCGAAACAGCAGGGCCAATCCGTTGCTTGTGGGTTCAGTTTCATCTCTATTCGCATTGCAATTTAATAAAATACCTGTGAGCCTTCAACCCGATTCCGCGGCGGAACAGAACTTTATCCCACACGACTAGACAGCCGTGAGGTTGGTCGTCTACTACCTAGATACGAAAAAGCGTACCTTTCCACTGATCCAGTATTGGGTTGAGTTAGCGGGGGTCGGCAGAGCAAACGTCGTGGTCCTTCAGCACCAGCCTGAGTCCCACCAAGCTGCAGGGAACTTGAAATCACGTTTTACATAACGAACCCCCCAATTTATTGCAACATACCATTTCGGGGTCTCACTAGCACCTTTATTCAGCTACTAGCACTACTTTGTTGTACACTCTGAAACCCTGCTCATTTACACGTTATCTGTCTGCAGAAAATTAGCATTTCGAAGACCAGCACGCTATTGGCATGGACGTAGTCAAGGCGGTGGAGGCATACATCACAAGGCTGGTGTCTACCCCTTCAGCTATGAAAGTTCTCCTTCTTGATACGCATACGGTAAGGTCTCCAAACCCGTGTGTCCGTGTATTGATCTTTCCCCTCGTTTTTCCAGACACCGATTGTATCTCTTGCTTCGACACAGTCGACTCTCTTGTCGCATCAGGTTTATCTGACGGATCGAATCGATAATAGGCTGCGCAACCCAATGCCTCACATGAAATGTGTCTGTTTTTTGCAACCTAGCCAAAGCAGCATTGAAGCAGTATGCGCAGAGCTGCGTGAGCCCAAGTATGGCGAATATTATATGTGTCAGTGCGTGGATTCTTTCGGTAAGCCCATATCCGGGCTAACGTCCGTTCATCGACCAGATTTTAGCAATGTGTTGAGTAAATCCTCGATCGAACGCCTTGCCGAGGTAGACGAGTTTGAGGTGGTGCGAGAAGTGCAGGTAGTCCAGCTGAGCACTCTTCGCAGCAAATGGATCTGATGTCTCTCCAGGAATATTTTGCAGATTACGCCCCTCTTTTTCCCTGCTTATTCTCTCTCAACCACTTGCCCACTGTCAGTAAACCTTTATATGGATCATCGCCCAACAGTTGGGATAGCACTGCTCTAGATCACTGTGTGCAAGGGATCACAGCTGTTCTCCTCAGCTTGAAGAAGAAACCTGTCATCCGGTACGAGAAGATGAGTGGTATGGCCAGAAAATTAGCCAACGAAGTTCAGGCGAGTCCGCTCTCCATACGATCATCCTACCGTATTCATACTAGTGAAAAGAATCGCATCCAAGCGGAGTCCGCCTTATTCGATTTCAGGCTTACGCAGGTGGCACCGCTGTTACTCATCCTTGATCGGAGAAACGACCCTGTCACGCCTTTACTATCACAATGGACATATCAAGCCATGGTTCATGAGCTTATCGGCATTCAGAATGGAAGAGTTAACCTCCGCATGGTTCCTGATATTCAACCTGAACTTTCTGCAAGTTCATTTCCGCAGGATACGCTTCAACCTGTCTCTCACACGTTCGATAGGAAATTACTCTCACGACCTCCACTGATCCGTTCTTCCAAGCTCACTGCTTGGCAACATTTGGTGATCTCGGTACATCACTGAAGAATTATGTCCAATCTTATCAATCGCGTTCACTCGCTCAATCACCCTCGGCTATCAACTCGATATCCGACATGAAAAGATTTGTCGAGGAATATCCCGAGTTCAGGAAGCTTGGCGGCAACGTCAGTAAACATGTCGCCCTGGTAGGGGAACTCAGCCGATTGGTCGAGAGAGATTATCTGTTGGACGTTGGCGAAATAGAACAAGGCCTTGCGACGAGTTCAGGTTGTGATTTCAAGGTTCGTACAGCATTCGAAAATTCCACTTTGCACATCCAATCGAACGTTTGAGCATAGACTGTCCAAGCACTCATCCTGAATAACACTGTACCTGCGTGGAATAAGCTCCGAGTTGTTATTCTGTACGCATTACGCTATCAGAAGACACAGACGAGCAACATTGCTACGCTCATCAATCTCCTCCTGTCTAATGGAGTGTCACGAGAGGAAGCAAGGGTGATTGCATCCTATCCTTCAGGTTCAGCACTGGCTGAATTGTTTCAAGCTTGTTTATGTCTTGTTGAATATCGCTGGTTCTGATCAGCGGCAAGATGATTTATTTTCGACAGAGTCACTGTTAGCTAAGGGCAGGTCTGCGTTGAAGGGACTGAAGGTCAGGTCATGTTTATGTTGTGATCGATATTTACTGACAAGTACTATAGGGTGTCGAGAATGTATACACACAGCACACTCCGCATCTCTCACAGACATTAGAAAACCTTTTCAAGGGACGCCTGAAAGAAACTGGCTATCCGTTCCCTGATGGTGCGGGAACGAACCCTGGCCTACAGCGGTATACTTTATGATCCCGCTGAACCTCCGGTACTAACGATTCCCAAGGCCCCAGGATATTATCATATTCATGATCGGCGGGACAACGTACGAAGAGGCCAGAACAATTGCTCTTTTGAACCAAGATTCTGCATCGACAGGAACGCGAGTACTACTTGGCGGTACATGCGTCCACAACTCGTCCAGGTACTTCATGTCAATCACCGTTCCCATCACGATTTCGTACTGACCTCTGTCAGCTACTTGGAGATGGTTCGTGCTGCAGCAGAGGTCTTTCCCAACTCTGTGTACGAGCCACCACCAGAGTCATCATCAGCCGCGCCATCACTAAATCTCAATTTGGGCGGCGTCAATGTCAGTCTTGGCGGACCGAGTGGTTCGGGGGTGTACAGAACGAGCTCGGACAGTGTTGGAGTTCAAGCCGAAGGCATCAGAGACGGTGTACGCAATCTGATCGGTAAGGTGAAGCAGGGCGTGGACAAGATAGGATTGTGATTAAAGCATACTTGACTTGATCGCATCCGTTTACATTGCACTACCAGTAGCCATCCCCATAGTACGAGAGCTTTGACTGATCACTTGGTAAATTTTAGCAACGTAGGCACTATGGACGACTCGGAATGATTTGCGTGTCCGCGATTCGCTACGGAGAGGACACGTCGTCTGCTTAGTCACGTGAGGTACTAGCAGTCCAGTTCTCGATTTCTCAAACACAGCAATATTCTCATTCTACACATAGTTTTCGATTTTCACGGTCACCCTCCTTGACCACGGACTGGCGCAATGGCGAAGGGCTTTCTTGCAGGTCTCAAAGGCATCGATGCCTTCGGGAAGGTAAATCGTTATTTATGTCTTCTTGTGACACGTCGACATTCAATATCTGCCAGACTACAGAAGACGTGAAGGTGAAAACGCGTACTGGCGCTTTCTGTATGTCTAACTTCGTTTCTTCGGACTGCGCACGCTTACGTCCTCCGTTCCTAGTGACACTCATTTCAGCATGTATTATACTGGCTTTCACAACCATGGAGTTCTTTGATTACAGAAGAGTTGGAGTCGACACTTCAATTGTCGTCGATCGAAGTCGCGGACAAAAACTGAGCGTCAAGCTAAACGTGACATTCCCGCATGTTCCTTGTTACCGTGAGTGATGTGTCGCAAGCCTGTCTCTCCCTCAACCGCTGAGCCGTATACCGTTTTCGGTTGGTGAATGTTCCTTCTTGGGCTTTGAATGCGATGTTCTCAGTGCTTAGCCTCGATGTCATGGATATTTCTGGGGAACAGCAGCGCGACGTTTCCCACAATATCGTTAAGAAACGGCTCACACAGACTGGCGTTGACGTCCCCGGAGCGCGCGGGGGCGATCTGCGAAACGAGATCGACAAGTTGGCAGAGAAGCGTGGGTCCGGATACTGTGGTTCATGTTATGGTGGTGTGGAGCCCGAGAGTGGATGCTGCAATAGTTGCGAGGAGGTTCGGCAGGCATACACGAACAAGGGTTGGAGCTTTGGCAACCCTGATGAGATTGAACAGGCAAGCTGCATATTCATTGAGCTTCGGTATGCTAACAGTTCCCCGTGTGCCAGTGCGTTCAAGAAGGGTGGTCAGAGAAGCTCAAGGATCAGGCGGAGGAGGGCTGTAATCTTTCTGGACGCATTCGGGTGAACAAAGTGATCGGCAACATCAACATATCCCCGGGCAGATCATACCAGACTAATAGTCGACATTTCTATGATCTCGTGCCATACCTCAGGGACGACAAGCACATCCATGACTTTTCTCACATCGTCCATGAATTCTACTTTATGGCTGATGACGAGTATAACCCGACCAAGTCCAAGATAGGAAGGGAGATGAGGAAACGTATGGGAATCGAAGAGAATCCCCTGGACGCCTATGAAGCCAAAGTTTGTTGACTGGCAACGCATTTGCGCATTCTCGTCGAGTTAACATTGACCCGTTTCCAGACCACCAAGGCCAACTACATGTTCCAGTATTTCATCAAAGTGGTCTCCACACAGTTCAGAACCCTCGATGGAAAATCCGTGCGTAAAACTTCGAAAGGAGCGGAATGTGGACTGACTTGGTGCGCAGATCAATACGCACCAATATAGTGTAACGCACTTTGAGCGAGACTTGATGAAGGGCACGGGCGAAGAGGACAGACAAGGGGTTTACACGCACCACGGGGTTGCGGGAGCACCAGGTACGTGCCTGGGTGTAGTGATCAAGGTAACTGAGTACTGAGTCCTTGCATAGGCGCGTTCTTCAACTTTGAAATATCACCCATTCTTGTCGTCCACTCTGAAACGAGGCAGTCGTTTGCACATTTCCTTACATCGTGAGCGGTGGCGGTTTTTGGTTGTGATGTTTCTCATTCGGTCTTTTTCCAGGACGTGTGCGATTGTTGGAGGTGTGTTGACTGTGGCCGGACTGTTGGACAGCATATTATTCGCGACTGGGCGCAAGTTTAAGATGGGCGGCGGTACCAACGGGAGCGTGAAAGTGTTGTAGATTTTTGTACTCTCCTGTCGTTTGCTTCGGGAATTCCCGAAATGGGTTTGACTCGTATATGCTTGCGATGAGCAAGACGACGCCCTCCACCGTCTTGTCCGACGCGCTCGCCTCCTTCAACAGAGCCGCCACCCTCGCCGTACGCGTATTCACCACCGCACTTCACCCCCAACTGAACTCGCTTCTAGCTCACTGCAGCCCAGGATCAGGCCCGCAAAGATGTCACACACGCTACCACAGACGCCCGCGAAGCTCGCAAAGAACGCGACGAGGCCGTCAACGCCCTCCACGCCTCCAGGCTCGATGAGCAAGCCTGGAAGCAAGAGGCTGGCGCATGGAAAGCCGCGGTGCGCGAATTCCCTTGTGGTGCGCGCGTTCTCCCATCTCACCTTCACACATTAGGCGAATCAAGTTGAACTGACCGTATGATCCTCTCTTTCGTCTTTCTGACGCGTCTTTGATCGTTCATCTTCCATAGATTAATCATCACCTCGAAACCATCGTCCAACTACGCCAAGAAGTCTCTCAGTGGAAAAATCAGTGTCTTCGCTTCGAGGAGACCTCGAGACAAGAAGCCATCAGCTGGAAAGAACAGTTTCTTCGTGCAGAACAGGAGCGGTCAAAACTTGCTCGACGGGTAGAAGAGCTCGTAGCCGAGCAACTGGGTTCCGTAAGGTCCTTTCATTCGACTTGCCACACTCCCTGAGCCTCTTTTCAGAGCGGACATGCTCAACAGCTGGCCACACCATATACCCCCATGGTGAGGTATTCCGCCATAGGCGACTTACCCGCATCCACTCGATTACAGCGTGCCTCCGCGCTTGATTCTCTGAGTCCAGGTCTCCAAAAACTCCTTGCATCGAAACCTGGGTCGCCCATGTCCAAGACAACCCCAAGCGTAAATCGAATCGGCCCGGGACCCGTCTTGCAACTCCCAACGCCATTATCAGAGGATCAGCGCAGTGCTCGCCAACGAGCCACACAAGACGCCGCCCCTCTCTCCCAGCCAGGATGGTCATCAAACGGCATGCGTCATAGACTCATTCGCCACGTCCAGGCTGTCTTAGAGGTCCCCGTGAAAGAAGAAAGTGTTGATCGAGAGGTGGTGGGACCGGACACACGTGCTTCAACCCCTGCGTCCAACATCGCCTCAACATCAAATTCAGCATCCACTTCCGCTCCTGCGCCAAAGACTTCAAAAGCTCTTCTCCGAACTACGGAGCTTAACAAGACAACTTCACGTGTTCAGCGGAGAGGATCCGCGAAGCGAACCTACGTTGAGATCGACGATGAGGAGTCGGGACGAGACAATGCCAGCCAGGATTCCAAACAAAGCAATGAAGATGAATACCAACCTGTTTCAGAGGGTGACGATGAATTACTAATGGGTATTGAGGTTAGCAAAACCTCGAGCGTGAGATTTCAGTTTCATGTTGATGGTTCCATCCACAGGCAAATCGCAAAGAAGTCTACGGCATGAAGCGTGTTCCGAAACCAACCTCGTTTCCGAAGACAACTCGCCCTCTTGTTGTGGCCAAGAAACGAAAGGCAGCTCCACCTACTAAAAAGCGTCGGCCTTCCACCACATGAATGCTACCATCCCCTCCTGGACATGAAAGTTCTACTTGCGCTTCTAGTTTGCCTGAATTATTCTCCTACTTATGACTGATCTATCCATGCTTTCCCGCACGTCGGAAACACATTTTCTAACATCTCTCTCGCACTGTGGCATGTGTATCCACTATGTAATCTTCATCTTTGCAATCAAGCGAGAAATCACCCAACCCTGAAACACGTCAGGAATTTCTTGATACAATACACTAATCACTTTAGTTGCGCTCCCGGGCAGAAACATTTTCGCCAACGAATTCGTCGAACCACTTAAATACCTCGTAGTGCCACTTCAAGCTGTTTCCAACGTTCAACACCCAGTGGTTTTCGTCGGGGAAAATCACCATTCGGCTAGGTACCCCAAGTCTTTTTCGAGTGTGGTAGTGTCAGTGCAAGCGCCGAAATGTCGAGCTGAAGGGACACGTACTGTTGTAGAGCATGCCATACCGCAATGCCGTCCCCTTCGGGCAAGCGGTAATCTTTGCTCCCATGGATGATCAACTGAGGCGTCTTCCATTTGCTTACGGTGTACGCAGGGCTATACCTGTAATACGAAGTCGAGTTTGGGTTCCCGGTGGTCCGAGACGAACACATACTTGCGAGACAACGCAAAGGATTTTTCCTCCCAAGGACGGCCTCCCCACGCATGGTTGAACTAGTCAGATATCAGAAGGGTCTCGTGGATTGGATGGAGATGTGTACGCACGAAGAACAGCTCGTCAGTCGCATAACCGTTGTACGTGGTGTCGAAGACCTAGCATAACCTCGAAACAATAGAAGGGGAACAAATAAGAAGACTTACACCATCATGGCACACCAAGGCCTTGAAGCCAAAGCCGAATTCAGGATTCCCTTGGATCCAACTGGGTAAAGTCGACTGTCAGCGCACTTTTGGAGGTGAAGACGTAAGTGCAACCCACTTGATAGCGTAGCCTCCGTAGCTTGCGCCAGCAGCGACTGCACGCTCAGAGTCGATCTTGTCAACTTGTGAGAAGCACATCAGTGATTGGGGTTCTGATGCGAGTTACCTGAGGGTAGTGCTTCAGGACATATTTCCAGCCATTCACGAGATCTACAAAGGGTTTTCCTCCCCAATCTTCCTTGATTCCCTCGGTCAGGTCTACGACATGTTTTGAGAGGACTGGAATATCATATGGAGTAATGATTCGCGTACCCTGACCGAAAGAGGTAGAACCGGTGGGATTGATGGCCACAACGAAATAACCCTGGTTTGCAAAGACTAGCAGGAACTAAATTCTAGGAAATGGAACCAGTAGTCGATCACTGACCGTTGGGATTCCAACGAGTAGACCAAGAATCAGCCCAGCAACCTTCGGGGCCTGAATTACCGTGCGTCAGCCACCTCGCGTTATTATAACACAACGGGACTTGCCGCCGTGAATGAGCAAGACGACAGGCCATTTCTTCACGTCCGTAGACTTGTAACCGGGAGGAGTGAGAATCCACCCATGGATGTCGTGCTCCGCGCCCTTGAACCAGAAGTCTTCACCAGGGTGGAGGGTTTTACCCTGGAGAGAGGTAGCCGAGAAGTGAGTGACTTGGGTAAGCTGGGCTTTGACAGGGTTCCATGCATTCTGTTTGATGTCCGCCTCGACGAGCTGGAGGTTGTCGAGAACATACGCGTCATTCGGGGACGTGAGCGAGGACAATGCAAAGAGGAGTCGATTTCCCGAAAGTACTTGCAGGCCCGAAGCAGCGTGTGTGGTGGTCAAATGAACGGGATTGTCGTACGGCGAGGTCAATTTGGGATGTGCCGTGGATTCACTGGGAGTTGGAGGGATTGGAAGGGCGAATATTTTGACTCTGGCAACGTCTTCAGCGGTAAAGTAGATGAATTCGCCGCTGTCCGAGAACTAAATAATTAATACGTTGGTTATGTGTGTGAGGTAATGGAGCATGACTGCACACCGCCAAGGCACTCGGAGAGCGGTCCCAGTCCTGGGTGATAGTGAAATTGACGTCTTTTTCGAGGTCGCGAATGACAACCTTGGCTCTGGATCGCGTCGCGTCGGACTGGTTAATAGGAGGGAACACATTGACAAATAACCTGCCTGTCTGATTCGTGGCCATCTTCATCGAGCTGAAGCCAAGCCACCTTGTTACCCTGACGATTGAAAACCGGGGCGTGAGTTGCGCCATGAATGCCAGAAGTGAGCTCTACGAGCTCGGAGTCGCGGAAGCCAACGAGGTATATCTATGGTCGAGTCAATAAAACGACGGCGACATTAAAGCGACCGCACATTCTGTTTCGTGTGAATTGCCTTTGGGAGCTCAGGGTCCTTTGCAGTGAAGATGATCTGACTGTCTGAGATGTCGAAATCATCCGTACCACCAAAAGGTTCGACGGGCGAGCTCTGAGACAATTCCATGGGTGACGACATCACACCACTGTAGATAGGCCACATACCAAACCAGTGCCCTGAAGGACGTTGGTGAAGTCCTCCCCAAGGACGAACTTTCCTTGGTCTCCGTATAAAGGCACGGTGAAGAGAGACTTGTGCTTTGGACCGACCCAGGTGTCCCACTGACGCTCAAAGGTCTTATCGTAGACCAAAGCAGAATTGCCACGGTTGTCATACTTTTCGTCGTTGTCCTTGACAGCCTTCAGATCACCGTCCGGGTGGACGTATGCGGAGAAGACGAGGACGCCAGCAGAGTGCGCATAGCGGAAGTCTGCGGCGGTGGTGACGGGAAAGGATCCGACGGAGGTGGGCTCACCGACGGTGATTGCGTTTCCAGTGAATGTGACTGGAATGGCGAAGAGTTCCTGTTTCTTCTCCTTGTCTTCGCCTATCTCGACGACACGGGCGATGGTACGTGCATCAAGCCAGAATGCATCGCCCCCGTCGGGAAGCGAGAGATCATATCGGTCTGATCCGGCTGCGATGGGCGTTATGGCAAGCGACTTGTGGGTTCTGTACTGGTCTCAGCGAGAAGAAGGACTGGATCTGTCGCCACTCACTTGCGATCGTCGAAGGAGTACGTGCTGAAGGGGATGAGGGCCAAGTCCCCGGTCGGGTTAGCGAGGGGGACACCCGGCCTAGGAAGGACGAGCATGTCCTGCGGGGAAAGAACATCGGGCGAGGCTTTCAGAGCAAACTCTGCGGACATGGCTGGCGGTGGAGGACTTATCGATATCGATGGTCCACCCAAATTGACACGCAGAAAATAAGCAGCTTGCGACCACGCGGACTCGAGGGGCAGTAGAGAACCGATACAGCGTCTACTCTTCGTCCATCTCGTCCTCGTCTCCCACGTCCTCCTTCTTTGCAGACACGACCCCACCTCCGACCTCCGTGACCACCCCAGCGTCAGAGTCCCAGCATGCTTTCAGTCCCACTCTGAATACAACCATTTTCTCTCCGATGAGCTTTAGCAGTTGTGCCTGCTCGCTCGTGAGTGCTTTGCCCTCGTCGCATATCTGATGCGATGCTTCCAGTGTAGGGACGCCCTTTTTCAGTGTCGTAAATAGCCCTAGTTTACGCAGCTGAGGTTCCTCGTTGTGCGGGAACGGTTCCGGGGGGTCCGAGTATACTCGCATCACAGGGCCCGCGGGGAGTACCACAGTTCTGCTGGCAACATTGCCTGTCCGCGCATAGTCGGCTTGTTGGAAGTCCTCGAACCATTCGATCACTTCCTGTGGTTCCGTGTCGGTAAACAGCAAACCGACTTGACCTTTTATTTTCTGAACGTGTGACCATGGTCATGAGTTACGGGGAGGGACTGGACCGAGATGACATACCTCGGCAAGCTTATGCAGTCCTGGTCGATGCGCCTCTTCCGGCGTACGTCCGAGTGCTTTTGCCATCACCGCAGCCCTGCCAAAAAATATCCGTGCTGAACTTGATCGCTGTCAGACCCGACGTGTTCCCGCGATGTGTCGTCTACTCACTCTCGCCAGAGATTTCGAACGGTCTTGAGATGTGTGTTGCGCATCGCACCTATCTCGAACAGCCAGCAGTACTTGCATTTTTCTGCGCTTTGTTGGATCTGTCCGAAGGGGTCTCTCACTGGGACGACGAAAACGATGGAGACGTGCGCACCTCGTTCAGAAGCGCGTTTTTGTGTTCCCTCGTCTTCTTCGAGACCTTTGTGAGCGAAACTGATCAAGGAGCGAAAGCGAGCGTCATTCTCGCCGCGAATAAACCGTACAGTCTCTCGAACTCACCGACTTTGGAGCGTTTTGACCTGGGCATATGGACTCGGGGAGGGCGTGGATTTTCAAGTCCGCCAACCTTGGACTATGTCGGCAATTTCGCGAGCAGAGCTCAGCGCCCTCCAGGACGTCTTCCTCAATACTTCCAGAAAAACTGCCCTTCACGACAGATTCAGAGCCCTTTTTGCCCTCAGATCCCTCAAAAATGACGATGCAGTCGCGATCATATCGAAAGGTGCTCGTTCTCATCACTCCACTTCATCGTCGTGAACCGATCTTGCCATCAACAGCCTTTGACGATCCTTCCGCGCTGCTCAAGCACGAACTGGCCTATTGTCTCGGACAGATGAACAAGACTTCCGCACTGCCCGTTCTCGAGTCAGTGTTGCGAAGAGAGGATGAGGATCCCATGGTCCGACACGAGGTATGTCATCCTCTTCGCGCGCAAGTCCTCTCTGACAATCAGGCGGGACAGGCAGCGGAAGCAATGGGTGCCATTTCCTCCACGACGTCTGTCTCCATCCTGCGCGAGTACCTTTCTGATCCCAATCGGAGCGTACGCGAAACGTGTGAGATCGCTCTCGCGAAGATTGACTGGGACAACTCGGAAGAAGGCAAGAAACATCTTGCAGTCATAGGATCTCCGGATACCATACCGTGCGTCCGTTCCTTTCCTTGTTCCCTTTCTTGACGTGTTCGTTTGGCCATCTCAGTACGTATACCTCGATTGATCCCGCTCCTCCGTCTTCCCACCTCCTGTCGGGGCAACCCAAACCTGACGATGTGACGGAAGCTTCCATATCATCACTTAAAGAGAAGTTGCTCAACACGGAACTGCCACTCTTCGAGAGGTATCGTGCAATGTTCGCCCTGCGTAATATCGGCACCCCATCAGCCGTAGATGCACTCGCATGTGGTTTCTCTGATGGCAGCGCTCTTTTCAAGTGAGTAGACCAGCCGCACTCGGTGTTCTGATGTTGAGATGCGGCTGCAGGCACGAGATTGCATTTGTTTTTGGCCAACTGCTATCGGCTCATTCCGTACCATCTTTGATCAAGGTCCTCCAAGACGTGAACGAATGCGATATGGTGCGACACGAGGCAGCAGAAGCGCTTGGTGGCATTGCGACTCCCGAAGTGCTTCCACATCTAAAGGAATGGATGACACGGAAGGATTCACCGACCGTCGTCCGTGAGAGCTGCCAAGTTGCTGTCGACATGTGGGAGGTAGGTGACTTGCCCCGACATGCAAGGCTGTTTTAACCGTTCGTTCTCAGTACGAAAACTCTGGCGAGTTCCAATATGCAAACACGCTAGAGACCGTGCGCACCGCTTACCCAGTGGTTGCGTGAAAAGAAGTGTCATATCTACGGAGTTCGAGAGAGAATACTACTAGTGTGTAAACGTTGTCAGATCGAGGGTCACGGAAGAATCAAAGTCTTTCTCCGCGCCGGGGAAATTCAATGGAGGGCGAGGAGTGAGCTGGACGACGGCCTGTCCGAACTTGCCTACGTAAATTGTGCTGCCCTCCTCGTTCGGCGTCGATGACATGACCGACTGTGCCATTCTCGCCATCGCGTCGACGACGCAGACCGTTCGTGCGCTCCTCCAAAGCATGTCGTTCGTCCTCTGCTCTGGGTTCAACTGACAGGCGACCCCAGGATTCGTCAAGGACGTCGTCCTCGATGAACAAGCCTCGGCCGTGCCATGGACGATCGTGAACAAGTATTATACAGCCCAAGTCAAGTTCCTCGTCCACCCGTTCTCCTCCTGGACCTCGATCCAAGACCAGCTCTCAGCCCCAGCTCTTCTCTTCGTCTGGGACAGAGGAGAGGTACGCCTCGCGGTGCCCGTGTTCTCTTCTCTCACTCACCTCTCATAGCCTTACCGCGACCAAATATGCAAACTCTCTCAGCATGAGTTCGAAGTCGCCCTTGCCGTCAGGCTCTCTCCGGCTGGTTCGGTTTCGCCGGTAGACATGGAGGACGATCAGGACATAGATATCTACTTGTCTTCCAAGGGCTTCGAGTTCGTCGATGTCTCAGACACCGAGGCTTCTTCGCCCGACCTCACAGGTGAGCTTCTACCCATCTGCTCCGCGTTGCAGTATTCACTTTTCCTTCCTCAGGCATCCCCGGTATACCTCGGATTATCGATGCCTTGAGCACCATCATGTGGCCATCTATGGTTCGGCAGACCTCCAAACGGGTCACAACTACCAGCGCGATACAAAGGAATCTAGATGTTTCCTCTTCCGACTATCACAATCTCGTGCAGCTCGTTGGAGAAAAGATATCCGGAAGCGACGGCGATTGTATGCAGCGCGAGCTCGAAGAACTCGAACATTGGCTCGACGAAGACACGCTATCTAGTGATGTAGATGCGCGATCTGCTGACGGCGAGGACGAAGCCGTTCCCTGGAGCACCGTTGTTACTCCAGGAACCCTATCGCCCTCCTTGAGCAGCTTCCCTGAAAACTCGCGCCCTACCACTCCTAGAGCAGGTTTTGACGATGATTTCACTTCCTTCGTATCCGCATCGTCTGAAAGTTCTGTTGGTATCCCTCCAGCCCCTGCGGAGAGTTTATCGTCTCCGCCAAGGTTCATACCTTTGGCACCCACAAGTTTCAGCTCTACCTTCAGCTTCAACTCCGCCTTGTCTGGCCGCTCGACTCCCAATCTTGATGTCCACGCAAGCTTCGACACGGCCCGCTTGGCACCCGGCGAATCTTACGAATCCCTTGGCTCTGTGTCAGACTTTGACAACGTAGACAAAGAGTCGGTCAACTTAGAACGGCTCTCCAACAGTAACGATGACGGAGCTGAAGATATGCCATCGAGAGTCGACATTGCGGAAACGTCCCACAAGATTTTTGGCAGCATCCCCCTCTCGTTCTCTCCCGCGCATGAACGAGGTGGCGGATACTTCCAGGCACTGACCGCTCTTGGCGGAACGCCATCGCAGAGTTACCCCGGCGAGGAACTCGATGTAGAGATGGTGGACGCCGATCTTGAGCGGTTCGATTTTCAAAGCGTCTTAGGCGCACTCCAAGGACTGAAAGAGGAGATTGCTGGGATGTCCGATAAGGAGAGGAGGAAGACCGCAGCAAGAGTAGCTCTGGGTCTTGCATATGGGCTCAACCCACATTCCGAAGCGAGCGAGGAGCTCGTCTGATATACTGGTGTCGGAAGATGTCTTTTGTGGAACACGAATGCATACTTCACTGTCTCCAAACATCTCTTGGGCGCGAGTGCGGTGCAGCACGTACATTTGAGAAACTGAAGAGCGTAATCTAGAATACATCCCCGTCGAATTGGTGCTCATGACACGTAGGAGAAAATTACTCCAGATCCTCATCCACACTTTTCGCATTACCAGTCTCATCTCTGATGCCTCCTTCTGCAAAGCTCATGATCCCCACCAAGTCCAACTTTGAAACTACATCCTCGGCTTCCGCCACGTCCATGTCCGCGAGAACCTTATTCACTGCCTCTAGCGTCCCGAGCCTCAGCGCCTCCTTGAGTGGGTCGCTGAAGCCATCAAAAACTGTCCATCGCATCATCAATGCCTTGCGCACTTCCTCGACGTCCAGGTCCTCCGTTCCAGGACCATCGAGGACGAGATCGTCGGGGGGCGGACCGTCAGGCACGTTGAAGCTGATGGTGGAGCCAGGGTTCTCAGGTACGAGCTGGATCTGCTCCTTTTGCGAAGCGGAGGAGGCTTCAGTAGCGGTGGTTGCCACGCGAGTGACAAGATGAGCATACGTATCTTCGACATCTTTGACGAAGATGGGTACGGCACGTTTATCGCCCGCAATCATCCTGGCGTCGCAGTCGTCATGATTAGTCCTGATGCGATCATGCTGAAGAGGCGACCCACTTCTGGAAGAAGACCCTTACTCCATCACGACCCAGTTTGTCACAATATTGCAAAAGTAAGCTTTGGTGCACGCATTGTTTCGCATATTTTCCATGTCCATCTGCCTCTGCTTGGAAGGCAGCGACAAGGAGAGCGTCGGATGCACCTGGAACGACGACGTCACGATTACTCTGTATGAAGGCAAAGGATTGGGCATAGTCCCAGAGTGGTAAATGGGAGAAATGGGCGAGGGATGGGGTGAGCTCTGGTAGATCTTCCTGTTGTTCGTTCTCGTTGGAGGCATCTGCAGCCGAAGGAGAAGGGTCCGCGGCAGCGTGAGAGGAGGAGGCTACGGGGTTGAGCACTTCGTATGTTGTCGTTTTGGTCGTCGTCTCGGTTTCTGGAGTCGTGTCCGAGATCACGTTCTTGATCGGGGGCGGGGCTGGTTTGGGAGGAGTGTACTGGACAGCGGGTTAGGATTGTGGGCAAACCGAGCAAGGAACACAAGATTGAGATACCTTGCTTTCCCAACCCTCGTGGATGTCGTCGCTAGTGATGTGTTTCTTCTGCTCCTTGAGTTCCGCTTCGAGGTCATCCTGGAGCGTGCGCGTATGCTCTGCGAGCCGGGCGATGTGGTTCTCCATGCCATCGAGGATGGCCTTCTCCTGTTCGTCCTGGGGAAGAGCCTTGACGGCGTCGTAGATCTGAAGAAGAAGGGAGAGGATCATGGCATCGTATGTGGGCTGGTTCTTTGCATTGGTGGGTGGTGCTGCAGGGGAAGGGTTTGACTGGAGACGATCGACGAGATGCTGGAAGAAGGGTAGACCGGTCAGAGACTGTCCAGCATCAGCGACCTCTGCAACGTCGCCCGCAGCGCTAGCGGGTGCGCCTGCGATCTGCTGTCTGATCCCGACGAGGCGGGGATGAAGGATGTTGTTGCACGCGATCTCGGCGCTGAGTGCCTCGATCTTGTGCTTGCGGGACTCGCGCTTCTCGTGGATGTCGCGCTGTTTCCAACGGATGAGAGAGCGTTTGTCGACGTTGGGGTGGCCCTCGATGTCGGAGTCGTCTGAGAGCTCGAGCTGGTCCCACTTGGAGTAGTTGAGGGGCATCGTGGATGTCGATGTCAGAGGTGGTGGGCTGCACAAGATAACGAATCTAACGCTGAGCGCTGATCGCCAGTGCTGCCAACGGCGTCGAAGACGTGCAGCTCGCTAAGCCCGACCGCCGGGTCCGTGCGAGTGGCTGAATCGGGGGTCGTTCACACCTTTGCTCTCAACACCCACCACGACCACCCACCGCAATGGACACCGACGTCGAGCAACCACAGCCGTCAGTCCCACCACCCACCACCTCCACCTTGGACACCGCCTCTTCCTTGCGCGCCGTCGCTCTCCTGTCCAGGAAGCGCCGGAGGGTCGATCCTGACGCACCCTCTCTGCCTCCTCGCCTCGCTCCAATGCCCACCCTTCAACTCGACTATGGTCACGATGATCCAACAGCTGCCCAATCCGACCACCAGTCGTCCCCGGTTTTACAGCCTACTGCCCCAGAACAGTCGGACCACGCAGAAGACTTCGAGGACGGTCAGATTCGTGAAGAGGGCGAAATCAGCGATACAGAAACGTCGCCTCCACCAAGACGGTCTCCCACTCCGCCCCCGAGGTTGAGACAACGGCCGTTCATGTCCCAACTCCAGGAACCTGCAAGAGCTGAAATTCACCTGTCCCCACGGCCACCATCTCCTGCCGAAGCCTCAATACCTTCCCCCTTGGAACAATCTGATGTTCAGGCATGGCAACCTCCCAGTCTTGAACCCTTCGTGCTCGAGACATCTACCTATCGACTTGATGCTAATCATGTCAGACCAGGACTCGCCAGTTCGTCGTAGCTCCATGTCAGTCACCCTCCCTGCTAACCCCACCTTTAGTGACCCAAGAGCAATACAACACCGCCAAAGACATCGTTCTTGACCTCCTTGGATGGGGCGTTCCTCCCGAATATCTCTTGGAGTGCGGCTTGAGCCGCCATGTCATTTTCTACGTTTTTTCGGAACTCAATCTACGGCTTCCAAGCAATTTGGATATAAGTGGGCTAATTCCGTACCCAACACCTGAGATGCTCGCACTTATACCAGTTTCTCCATCCTTGTCCACGCGCTCGTTGCATTCTTCGTTTTCTACAATGCCGCCTCCGTCTGTCATCCCAGCGCGAGTCTCTTTGGCCGAGCGTATGAGCATGGAGCACATCGACACTCGGATGTTCTCACCCGACCCCCCTCCATACATCAAGGCTGAGCCGTGTTCACCATCCTCTGCGGATCTCTCCAATTCTCATTCGTTGCACATGATAGAGCAACAACGACGCCAGGAACTACTTGCTCGCAAAGCTGTCATCGCCTCTCGAAAGGCTCGACAAAGCGATCCCCCAGGCTCCGCCACTCTATCCACAGACCTGGACACTGACATGAGTGCAGTCCCTCAGTCCGTTGACGATTTCTTAAAGACTATTGAACCCGTTCCGCACCTGGATACCGGCGATGGCGATAATCATAATCGAGGAACCTCTGTTGGCACAGTTTCCTTTTCGAGTTCGGAGCGCATGGATGTCGATGATCTGATTCCTGGTCTAATCGGCACGTCTCGACATACTTCCACTTCTTCGACAAGACCTTCTTCAAACCAGTCCAAGCCTTCCTCAAGCACGGCTAGTAACGCGGAAGTACACTCTCCCATGGCATTACCTACCGGATTAGCAGACAATGTAGGCACCACCGGCAATGGCACGGAGCGAGGTCCAGCGACGTCTATGGACATGGTTGGCTCAGGCTCACTCATGCCTACCCTTCATGGCAACCTGAGCTATACAAGCGTAGACGGCGACAGCGGCTTTCCACAACGCAGAGGCTTGAAGCGTCCCGTGGCAGCTGACTTCGTAGATTTTGACAACGGCCCAGGACCCTCGCGTGGTCACGGAAGCTCAACTTCCAATGGTTATTCCAATGGAGGTCCGTATCCGAACCCCCTCTCCAGACGCAAAGCCGGTAGTTTCGCGGGAATTAGCGGTATGCGCCGTTGCGTAATCGAATTGAGTGATAGCGAGGACGATGGTGACAATCAAGCAAAGGAGGATCACTCAGGGACCAGCGACATTCGGGAGTATTCTCCCGCAATCACTACAGGATTTGCCACACGCGTTCCGCCACGGCTCACCGTGACTCCGACGATGCCTTCGTCTCTAGGGTCTTCGGGCGTTACCAACGGCAATGCGGGGCAGTCACTACCCACAGCACCCGCCACGAGTGCCCTCGCAGAAAAGGAAGAAGAGATCAAGAGAATGCGACAGCTCATTGCTCAACGGGAATCGAGGTTGAAGAAGCTTGCAGCTGTAAGTTTTTTCAAGTCCTCGTCCAAAAGTTGCTTAGTGTGCCCGTAGATATCTGGGAAGTCATCCACCGCCGAGGTACAGGCTCCGGAAGGAACGGTGACGGTAAAACAGGAAGATGCACTCTTCGGTTCATTGAATCGCAAAATTTCAACCACGTTACGCCCCCCACGAGATCGAGAGAACGAGTACCCTTCCATCCGGGAATTGACAAGACATGGTTCGTGTCGTTTGTCATCACCCACCATCACTGGTCCGGATGTGTGCAGTCCGCACTCGCTTATCACGGCGATCTTACACTGGTGTTGATCATACGTTGACCCTTTTTTGGATTCAGGTATTTCGGGAGCAGTGGTTGATGAGAACCAAGATCTTCTGACCTCCGACAACTCGGGGACGGTCGGCCCTGCTGGTAACAGAAATGACATAACAGCCCAAGAGACATCCACCATTGGTTCTCTCTCTCGGTTCTCCGCCAGTCCAACAGCCGGCTGATATACTTCTTTTGCTCTCCCCCCCCCCTTTCCTGTGGTTGTTATTTTTTTATTTACATTTTGACCATATTCCTTTACTGTCGCTTCTGCTCACCTTTCATACTTTCATTTCTCCCTCCTTTTCCCCCTTGATTGTATTCTGTGGTTTCTCTCGGTCTCGTTTCATTTTCATTATCGCCGGTGGGTATTTGATGGGGGCTGCAGGACGCGAACTTTCCGTGCAAGACGGAGACTCTGAAGGTGATCAAGGTATGTTTGCCGTTGCCATCATCCTTGCCTTCCTCTCCTCGCGTCGGTGCTCATATTCTACTTTTTGTTCCGACGATGTTGTTCCCTGTGGCTTCATCAGATTTGATGGTTACCGGAGAGACGCAGTCCGCACAAGTGGCAAGAATCCGTTCCTTTTTTCATGTTAGCTTGCTTCCGCCTTCCTAACTTCATCCCCCTTTGCTTTCCCCCTTTCCCTCCATGCGACATCGTGATTTTATGATAGGTTCCCTCGTCAAAAGAGGATATTCATCAAGAGTCCTTCGCCGCCGGTGATTCTGGAGCATCATCGTCGGCAAAGGTGCGTGCTCCAGTCTGGCTTGTTATGGAGGCCATATGGCCTGATATGTTGATGTGTGCTGATGTAAATTGGTGGTTGCCGTTGGCAATAGGTTCTACGGCCCCAATTGCCGCGATCACGAGATGAAGTATCTCCGCAAGCATCAAGATCTGGCTTTCCATTGTATGATTCCCCTCTCTCTCGATATCCGCTCCTTCGACCTCGATTCGGACCGGACGCAAGCGCCGGGAATACCTCTTTTATCAAGTTGCATTCTGAGATAACTACCGCGCCGCAAGCTATTGCTTGGAGTACCTCCCTTCCTAGTGTACATTTTGCGTCTCCTGTTTCCTGTGCTGCAGGCGCTGTGTCCTCTCACTCTTCCTCCCCCGTTCGTCTCCCAGACCTCAAACAGCTGAAGCAAGTGGTGCTGCACCGTCGGCTCGCACAATTGACTACGGATCTGCGGGTGTGTGCTTACGAGGTGCCCGGTGGCGGTGTATGCCGCGACAAGGACTGTGGGGAGCTGCACCTGAGTCGATTAAGTAAGGAGCCGAGCGGTGCGTGATGGAGTTGGTGTATGTGCGAGCTGACTGAACGTGTCCATGGTGTCTTTCGACCGACCTGCCACTGCGGGATTTGCAGATACGGAGATTGCGGCATACGTCCATGGGATGCTTCCACGACTGTGGAACGCACGGTGCGACGTGCGAGCGATTGAGATTGCGCTCGAGGGCATTCGACTGCGTGGCGGCCCCACAGACGTTGACGGTCGCGTCCGGGAGGCGCTTGGAGGACTTGGTATACCGACGAGCTGATCCAACGCTGACACGAACGGACTCTTGTCTGGCCAGAACGACACGGATATTTTTTTTCTTCCATAAGAAAGAAACCGCTCGAGTGTCAAAATATGAGGGGAAAGGAAAAGAGCGCTAAGCGCCATATACGTTGCAATATGTAGATTGCACGCTCTTGATTGTTTTTTGTTTTGTTTTGTTTTTTAATTATATATAATTTTTGTTGCATTTGATCCGAGATGAGATAATCATCCGCGGAAAGGGGAATGGTGAATTCCCAAAAGGAAAGATGTGGGAGTGGCGGCTGCGGAAACAGATGCCGGGGATTACCGGGATGTGCCTGACGGTGGGGATATACTCCGACGAACCAAACAAACAAACACATTGGGGTGTCTTTTTTTGATCGTCCAAGACACGCCCCCGTTGACACTCCCTCCCTTTTCCACCTCCTTCCAACTTCAGCGATTCCTTTTAAGGACGCCCTCCGCACCCTCGCTGACATCGTCACCTGCCCGCCCATCGTCGACCACATCCCCTCCCCGTCATCCACACCACCCCGTCGCCCTCGACGCCTCCCTCCTCCACCTACTACATGGCCTATCGCCATCTTCCATCTGCATCCAACACCTCTCCATCTTATCCGTATTCCAAGACCGCGGCCCATCACGGTCAGCAGCCTTCCCTTTCCGGCCAAAACATCCAGGACGACCCTGCTTCATCCTCACCCACCATGCGTAAGCGCCAGCGCACGGGCCTCGATATCACCAGCCCCGCCGTAGCCGATCCTCAACAGCAGCCCCCGCCTCAGCAAGCGCAGCCCCAACACCAACAGCAGCCCCCACATCTCCCCCAACAAGGCCCCGTCCCCGAGGATGGCTTCATCAACGATCAGGATGCTGTAGAGAGCGCTGGCGATGACGACGACGAAGAGGAAAAACCAAAGGACAAGAAGGCAGGAAGGCGCAAGATTAAGATCGAGTTTATTCAGGATAAATCAAGACGTCACATAACATTCTCCAAAAGGAAAGCTGGTATGCGATCACCTTCCTTTGCCTCTCTCGTGTTTTTTCCTGAAAATGCTACTTCACTTTCGCAGGCATAATGAAAAAGGTATATCCGTTCCATCGTGCCTTCGCCTATTGCTTATCTAACACACTTCATCAGGCCTACGAGCTCTCCACCCTCACAGGCACCCAAGTTTTGCTCCTCGTCGTTTCAGAAACAGGTCTCGTATACACCTTCACAACCGCCAAGCTACAGCCGCTCGTCACACAGCCCGAAGGTAAAAATCTCATCCAAGCCTGTCTCAACTCCACTACCCAAGGTGGCCCCCATGGCGGTGCCCTACCACCTAACGTCTCCGTCGCCCCCATGAACCGCTCCACGCAGTCCATACCCATGCCTCCCGGCGGTACCACCAATCTTCCCGGCGGTCTCTCCATTCCAGGTGGCCCCGTCGGCGGTCCTGGTACCACCAAAGAAGATGGTGACGAAGAGGGTGATGACGAAGTCACCCATGGCGGCCGCACTGCGTCAACTGGCGACAAGCGTCGTCGCCGCCCCTCTACTACTGCTGCTTCGGCATCAGGTCGCACCGGACCCGCTTCCCCCCAAACACCCAACAGCACCATTCCTCCTCCCCTCTCAATCCCTGGTGCCTCTCAACATCAACCCACAACCCAGGCACCGCCACCTCCGCAAATCTCTCTTGGTTCTCCTACGAGCCCACAGCAACAACACTCGCAGGTGCCCTCGTCCCCACAGTACGGCCCCTCACCAACAGGAGGCTATGCTCCCCATGGTCAGCATCATGGACATCATACCGGGAGTCCGACGGATGCAGGCATGTATGGCGGACACATGATGCCTGCCCCTCCCTATTCATATCCAGGACCCGGTGGTCCAGCGGGGCAGGGTGGTCAACCCCTGGGTGGACTTGCCGCGGCCGCTGCTCAACACAATCATTGGGCGCCGCCACCACAAGCCGGGCACTATGGAAGGAGATAATAATCATCATTGACGACTTTTTTTGTTCACGAGTTTTTTTACGCTCGCTTGGTCGGCGTTCTTGCGTTGATGATTTTTTTTCGAAATAGGTTCGTAACCAATCTATGCATTCCTTGCCGCCTGATCATTCTTCCCTTGCCTTCTCGAATTCTTTATCCCATTGACTAGTTTTTTTCCTGGTACTTACATTCCACGCTTTGTCCTTGTTGAAAGTGTACACTAATCGATCAATGCCCTGCACGACGACCCATCGCATCTCGATTGCTTTGTCACCTTGGTTATAGGCTGTTCTACTATCCTTTAGGTTAGTGACGCCACCGGACTTGAGGCCACTACGCTACGACTCAAGCATGCGGACACTATGTCAGTCGGTAGACTGGCAGAATGAATCACTCAGTCTGGACTCTGAATCGCAAGACGGCAACGTTTCCCTCGTCCAAAGTAAGTAATCTAGTCTCAAGTTTCTATTCTTTGGCCCGTGAAACGCACGACGCCGAGTGTCGGCTGAATTCGCGGAGTAAACAATTTGAGTAATGTTGTATTCCTCGATTGCTTCCATCTGGGCGGTTCCAAGTGTCTTTAAAACATGCATCCCACGCACACACCCGGTAGGCTAACCATGCGAGGCTTTGAGGATCGACCGGCTCATCTTGTCTGCAAACGCTCGTTGCCATAACAGAATGTCTTCTCGCTCGCACGGCCCATAAGCGGTCCGTAGATGCTAGGAGAGGTTTGGGCTCGTGACTAAATATGCGCTAGTCTCGATTTTTGGGCCTCGATGGGCCTGCTCGAAGTTGCCACTGCCTATCTACACGGACGACTGCTGAGATACGCGTGGGTGATGAATCGATGATACCACGCTCTAACATTGCCATCGGACTCGAACAGTTGTCTCACCACGAGTCGTCTTGGTCATTTCTTATCCATTTTTGCTGTGATCCGAGACAGGGCCTTCGGTTTGATTGCCCGCCATGCTGGCGAATATATTTATCGAGGAGGAACACTCCCCCCTTTTTTCACGTGCCAATATTCGCCAATCAGTGCAGCGTCTTGACCGTCGCTCTGGTTCCCACGTAGGACCCGTTTCTGGTGTCACCTCTGCGCTGACAGCAAGCTGTTGCTGCAGTACAGCTCATCGTACTGAGCCCGGCTTCAACTCGACTGCAGCCGTCTCTGACGGGCACTGGAAATTAATCCGTCGTTGGTGTAGTATACATATGCACACGTTTCGGTCATTACTTTTTGTGCCTAGCTGTCATGACTGACTCGAACGTGCCTCCGTGGCACCCTCGCTATCATTCTCAATCTAGTAGTCATCAGTCTCTTCGACCACGGACGAACACCGATCATATCAGTCGGTGCCGCAAAGGAGAAAAGATGATGGAAAGGCTGCGATGTGGTCCAGTGATCATTGGTTCATCTAGGACGCCGTTTCCTGGTCAAGCCATCGTCGAGGGTTCTGTCTTTCGAATGACACGGAGGTTGATTCTACAACTTCTCTGACGCCACCTTCGTGCTCCGACCCCTTGGTATCAGTAGCAATCGTCCGATGGCACCCAGCTGGCGTCTGGCCGAGCCGTGTGTGTGGTTTTTTTTTATCTCGCATCTAGAGCAGTGCACCCCACTCTATCTTTTTGATCTATCTAGTCCAGAGCTGAGCGCTGAGCGTCGAGCATTGTGCGTCTCTGGGTCGTGGTCCCGCCGGAATTTTGTATACGCATTAGCCTACAATGTTGCTGTTGCGATATCGCCACGTCGTCCGGCATCGACATCTTTGGTCCATGGACATAATTCGAATAAATGCACGAGGATGATCGTTCCCACGAGCGCGGTGCATGTAGCCCGGTGACCAGATAAGATCCGGCTATCTCCCAGTCATCTACAACAAAAAGATGTCTTCATGGGAAGATGTAGCTTATCGAGTCAACTGAATGCTTGCACTCCACCGATGACCGAATGACGAACGTCTCGTTCAGGTGAGCACAACAAGGGATACCGGAAGATTCGGAACGAGCGAGCCTGTAATTTCAATATTTCATCCTCGACCGTCCCATGCTACACAAGATCACATAAGCAGATTTCCGTCGCTTATGAAAAGACATTCGGGTCAGCAGCTCTGATAACGATGGCCACACGAATGATGAACCGAATACTCTTCGGATGGCGAGCTGACACAATACCATAATTAATCCCCGTGAGAGTCGTCATCTCATAGTCTAGAATTCTGCACCATACGGCGATGTCATGCGCGAACATGATACATGGAGAGCACGCGAAAGAGAAGATAAACAAGGGAGCGCTCAGCAGGCGATGCCACAGGGTGACGTCGGAGGCTTCCATTCCATTTCAAGGTTTGATTGGCATGCATATGATTGCGGCGATGGGGTGAACAAGAAGACGCTGTACCGAGTTTCGTGATTGGCCAAGCTTCAGGCCTACGAGGTAAGAGAGACCTCGTGTTTTTTTTTTGGTGATCTGCGTCCCGGTCTGACCGGTTTTGTGATGATGATTTGGATGACGGTAAAAACGCCCACGTTTCAAGCTTCGAAGCTTCCATACGGAACTGGTACCATCCAAATCGAGCATTCGTGGCCGAGACTACGGGGAAGGGGAACGTGCCAGTGGGTAAGTACCGCATCTGGACTCGGTGGCCGCCGGTTTTAAGGAGCCTTGATGTAGCTTCCGACAAGACGTTTGAGCTTGAGTGGCGCGAAGTTTCTTTCCTAGTCAAAATCGGGCCAGCGGAGCCATCAAAACCATCCTGGTGTGACGTGGTGGTGGAGTAGCGTAGCTTACACACGCCCCGCAACCGTTGGCTGATTTATCTCCATTTCATGATTTGTAGCAACGAAGCTTCGAATGTCATTCCCGTCGCAGGTTCAAGCTGAATCCAGTGCGGGGGGTTCGGAGGGAATAAGTAGCAAGGTGGAAAGAAAAAAAGGGGGAGAGTGTTCTGATTGGAGCCTGCGGAGCTCGCCCGGCCCCTTATGTGGCGTGATTGGTATCCCTTTGGACAGCGAAAGAGGAGAGACCTCTTTTCTCGTCTTCCATTTCACTGATGATGATCATGCAGGAATGAATCGTGACCTCTGCCATCAGATTCTGTTCCTTGCACGCGTCGCTCGGAAGACTGCCGTTCTGATTGTCCTGGAGAGATTCACCGTGTGCAGAGTCGCATGCACGATGTGGGTAGGAATGGCGAATCCACTGACACCATTTCAAGGAAATATGTCGCCCAAGTAGTGGGAATGAAGTGAGTTGACTACCATCGATCATTGATCCAACGGAAATGCACGAGCGCCACGTCTTCTGCTGAAGAACCGGAAGGAGCCCGGTGATCTATCAATTGTTGAGATAATAATTGGTCCACGTCGCAGAAAGCAACTGGACGTAGCGGCAGTAAGAGTCGAGCTAGAGATATGGTGGATGACAGCCGCATCGTGTGTGGGCTATAAGTACCAAGGGTGCGGTAGAAGGAACGATGTACTCCGATAAGAAGCTCTCCGAATTCGAGTACTAAACCAAACTTATGGGATGCGAGTGCTACACCATACGAGACAATTGGTGTGGGGTCCGCATGATTATGTGCTTCCATCAAGGAACGTCTGCATTGCGGAGAGCGGACCGAAGCCGACCGACTCCTCGACGCGTCGCAGTAGTGGAATGAAAACCTGTCTTGCAGGGCTGATCACAGGCGGAATAATCAGACCACCGGCAAGTCCTCTGCTATGCCACGAATCCACTGTGGAATGGAAATGAAAGGAAGCAGACAACTGATCATCCAGGACACGCACCTAACGGTTGGGCCATCACAAAAATACAAAAGTATACCCATAGCCTTCCATATATTCCACCCACCCTTTTCCTAGTGGTATGACGCCACAGTTTCTCAAGCAAAAGTAGTGGTGCTTGTAACGTAAAGAACAGCACTACAAGCCAGTTGAACCCCTTCCCTAGCAAATATGCTGGGCACTCGTGGAACATTCCCGAAGCAAAGAAAGTTCCGAACAACATTCCGATATTTCCGGCCAGCCATTTACCGGGAAACCCTCCGTAGACAAAGAATGTCTGGCGGAGAACTTGATGCCATCGTTTGGCCCAGAAAATGTGCAGAGAATCGGAAACCCAAGGGTTATCCATGAGTGGAGGCCACATTTCCGGGGCACTGGAAAATGCTATCAGAGCGAACAAGGTGATGCAACCGTGGATCATCTCGAAACCGGCGATGATACACGTTCCTGTGGCAAGGTGGACTGCGGTGGAAAGCATGTATCGTTGTACGATGGGCAGGTGTGGTTTGAATATCGTTCCTCCATGAGGGGAACCGACTTCTGGTACCAGTTTAACGAGGGATTCCAAGGTATCGAAGATGAGGAAGTGTTTGAGCGTAGATAGGGCAGTGACCCGCAGGAAGGCAGAGCGCTCGGAGGGGCGTGGATCTCCTGGAACATGCAGGTCAGCACCAAACTGCCACCCCAGTCCACGAACGGTGAGCGCTACTTCCAATGAGTCGTAGAGCCAAGGTGGTAATGTCGCGTTTCTTGGGGTTGCTGAGCAAGGAGAAGTATCTTTCCCATTGACAGGTGGCGCATCATCGTCGAGACCGCCATTTGAGCAGTGAGGAATGGGAAGCGATTTAGACGATACACCTGGCTTCGTTTCACCAACTTTGAGCATTCCATCTTTCCTCCATGCAAAATCGATCGCTTTGCCACAAATCGTCTCGGCGAAGAGTCCTATGGGAATAGGGAACACGTCCAATCGTGTTATGTTGAGCGACGCTGCTGGCACGTTTACCAAATCCGCACCTTGTCCCCAATTGTAGATATTGAGCTCTGGTTCCGTGTGCATGAAACGAAAATATGTTCCGAATGTAAGGCAGATCACTAGAGGGAGAAGCAACAGTCGCAGATAGAAGGTATCTGGACGTCTGGAGAGGTAGGCCATCGCCATGAAAGGAACCAATGGCAGGAGGAGATGAGGAATGTGGTTGAGACGTATAGGTATACGATGTTCGGGGTAGGGTATGATGCTTCGGTATGCGTCATGAGCGCTATGCATGGAGGGAGACGTTAGAACGAGAGTCGTCCTGGACTTTGAACTTACACATGGTAGATGGACGTCCACATGACAAGTCGGTCTTCTCGTCGTTGAGCTAGTCAGGTGCGCACACTGTTCAAAGTCAGCGACTCGTCGGCCAAGTACATGGTCGACGTCGACCCGGACGTCGTATCGCTCGGATCGACCGCTCGTCTGCTGAAACAGCGGGTCAATCCGTATAGAGGGACTTGCCAAGCCTCGAGATACGGAATGCGGAACCTATCCGAGGTGACTCTTCGCTGGCGACCGACCATGATATTCAGGTCATCTCATATACCAGCTTCGCTCACCGTGTTCGGACGGTCTCTCCTTTTGATCACCCTCGAAGTCGCTGCAAATGCCATCTGCTGGGCATTCGCAGCGCGCTCGCACGCGATCTTGGGACTCGCTATTCTCGCCTGGGTACATATCCAAGTCGGTCCTGCGGGTCAACTGGACTGAATCGATTTCCTTGCAGACAATTGGCCTGAGGCATGGTAAGGATGCGCTTGCCGATTGCTCCAGCGTGCCCTTGACTGCACACAGCTCTCGACGCGGACCACATAAGGTTATTCGCCGAACAGTCTTGTCGTTTCGTATGTTGCATCTCATCTCGGTCTCCCTCGGATTTATTCATGATCGCGACAGTGACAACTGATCCTCGGACTCAGTGCCATTGATAATGCCACACGAACTCTCATCGGTCATGGACGACTGGCAATAACGTGTGGGCTATTTTTTTCTCTTGGCCATAGTACGATAGTGATCATAGTGGTATGTTCTTTCGCCTTCGACCGAACCCCTTTTCGACGTACCGACGATTAGAACGTCGCCTTGGTCATCAGCACGAGCATCTACAACAAACTAAGTGGAGTCGGTAACGTTGGGTCGATAGTAGGTGTGTGCCATCACTCCACACGTGGTCCGGGTCATACATCCGCTTGCAGGGACCGCTATCAGCGGATCTTTCTTGTTCATCGTTGGTCTCGCTAATTCGATCATTCTCTACAAAATCTTGCGTCGACGTCGCCAAGTATGTCCACCACACGACCATTCTGATTGGCACACTTATCGTCCGACTGACAGGCCAGACGTCAACAAGAATCAGGACAAGGAGAGACGGGTCCAGAACTTGCCCCAAATCAGAACATGCTGATGATGCGACTACTTGGACCTTTGGTCAACTTTGTGGATCGTCCGTGGAAGGTACGCCGATCGACGCTGTCACGAGGTGCTCGATGAACCAGATCGTTGGTAGATGTACCCTGTGGGCGTGCTATTTGGCCTAGGTGAATTTCACGTCGTGCTACGTGGACGTGGAGTCCTGATTTCCTTGATACACAGGGTTTGACACTGCATCTTCGATCGCCCTGCTCGCCATCTCTGCGCTGGCCAAAGACGACGGGAAAAACGCGCGGATATCCCCCTCAGATGTCATCGTTTTGCCTGTGAGATCTTGTTGCTCGTTTTCGATTGCGCGGTGTGATTCATGCTTCTAGAAAGCTATTGTTCACGGCGGGGATGACCTTGGTGGATTCGCTTGATTCGATACTGATGCTCTATTCGTACACTGGATTTGTTGGCCACTCATGGAAGATTTTCGAGTCAAACAGGTCTCATTCGAGACATGACGATGGGCGAACTATGAACATGGATTGCGAGGTGTCCTGCGTCGAGGAAGTGGCCACCGTGGATCGGTCGCGCGATGACCACATGACGTTGGCCAAACAAAGTACGATGTCGGAACTGAGCATTGTCCTGACGGTGATGAGTATTCTGCTTGCGTTTAGGTCGGTGATCGAGACTGCGGGCTGACTCGGGACTGACGTTCCTGCAGCATATCGCTCATAGAGATCATGGGACTGATCGGGGCGAATTGTGGGCCATGTCAGGCGTCGGCGTGGGCCTCCGACGGTGATGGACTGGCGGGAAAGTGGTGGAGGGGCTGGGCGCAGGTGAGTCGAGACGGTCGAGAGGGTGACGACGCTGAAGGTGATACCCGAGGCGAACGATAACTCTGGGTACATTGGAGCAGGGATAGTCGGGAGCTTCGTCGTGGTGGTCGGGTGCTGGTACGTGGCGAGATGGGCGAGGGGCGTGATTCGACAGTAGTACTGTTTTGGCGTGTTGTTTCGGCGAGTCGTTCGTCTGACATACGGCGGTCGACGCTCTTCACGACGCTCACGATCTCCTCCTCCTCCTCCTCCCTGTATTCCTAGTACTCTTCATGGCCCCACATCGTCTTCACGTCAATACCGACGTACACACCAAATTTGTTGTACTATCGAATAGATCGGCAGGTCCCTCGGACGTCGCGTCCACAGCTATCCCTTCTCGCTCGCACGACATACGTCCCCGCAGCGGATCCACAGCGTCTACCAGTTCTTCAATCTCTCTTGTATCTCCTTGTCCTTCCTCCGCGTCTGCCTCTTCCTCTTCTCTCCCTTTACCCGAGCACGGCATCGAACCATCCCTCTCCAAGTCCACCTCACCCAGTCCTTCCGTGGACGAAACGGTTCGCGTTCAGCCCTCCGTACCCGAATACGTACTCGCACTTCATGATTTCGTCCCTCAACAACAAAACGCCACATGTCTCTCCTTTCGCGCTGGTCAGGTCATCCGCGTATTTAATCGTGACCCCAGTGGCTGGTGGGACGGCGAACTACATGGTCAGAGAGGATGGTTTCCAAGTAATTATGTCAGTGCCGATGAACGCGTGATCTCTCTGACCGAGGAACAACTTCGCCCGTCGGTGAGCGTCCCTTGCTTGTCTTGCTTGCTTCGCCTTACCGTCAATTATCGTTTTTCACAGCTTCGCCAACCCTCTCGTCACGCTCACACAATGTCAGCCGTATCAGCTGCGTCATGGGCCACTACCCCCTCTCGCGGCTTGTCTCGCAAAGATCATCGTCCCTTGGTCACCGAAGCACTTGGTCCTGACATCGCTTCTTATTGTCCGCCTTTGATGGTCAATTTGCTGCAGAGTCTATCCCTCCTGCAGAGTGCAGTTAGGTCTAATCGCATATCACACTTTCAGCCATCCACAGCATGCATTATATCTTGCGTTCGGTTCATCCTCTCTTCCGTCGAATGCCTGCCCCGCGAGGCACTAGTGCTGAAGCGCTTCCCTTCTCTGGCGTTTGAACGAAAACAAATATTATCCGTTCTCGCCGCATTGGTCTCCCAGGCAAGAAGAGCTTCGGATGAGACATGCGACGAAGATGCTCGGGATGCAGAGATTGAGGGGATGCTCAAGCTTGGCGGTCAGGTTTTCTCCCAAGTCAGGCGCTTTCTAGCAGTGGCAGTACAATGCGGCGTTGAACTCCCAGAGAGGGGTCAGTCTTCACCTACCGACAGTGTCGCTTCGACACAGTTACAACTCGAACGCGCCTCTCCAGACCCCATGATGAGATTATCAATACCACCAGCAGAAGCTGTTCAGTTGTCAACTGAACTGTCTGACTTGAGAAATCCCAACAACGAAGCAACGGGTCCCGCCAGGACAACTTTACGTGCAAAAAGCCTCAGTGACCTCCGATCTCATCGCAAAATCCCATCGTATCGAGATTCAAACTCTTCTGTTACTCCCTTGCTCCCTCACCGAACGGTCATCGTCCGCGCAAAGCAAGAGCAATACCTCTACGAAGCTACTAATCGCCACAAGCCGGCTATGCTGTCGATAAGCAGTATTTCCTCATCTTCGTCATTCTCTTCCACCGAGTCATCCAGGCCGCCCGTGTTACCTTCCTTCCCTTCGGGACCTTCGACTTCTTCGGAAGTTATGGAAGCACTCAAGCATACCCATGATCAATACCTCTCTACCATCGCGGCTTTTATAGGCCACGCGCATTCTCACTCACGCTCGTCTCATGCATCCAGCACAGGCCATATGTACGAACTGGTGCGAGAGATCGTCGAAATGGTTTGCAAACTCCTTACCATTGTCGAAGCGGTCATGCGCCACCCGGACATTCCCAAGCACAAAATTGGCAATCTTAAAGCAGCGAAGGAGGGACTGTATAATGTGACAAGTTCACTTGCAGAGTCTGTTCGACTTCTAATGTTCCCTCTTTCGTCGGATGTTACGGAGGAAGCAGAGAAGGCATCATTGATCCGTTCAGCTACGGCTGCTTGCAAAGCTGGTGCCGACTGCGTTTCCGCGGTCAAGATATGTCTGAGCCGAACCTCGTCGGAACAACAATTCATCATCCAGGTTCCAGTGGGGTCAGACTCGAATCCTGCCCCATTCACGCCGAGTAAGTTTTCGCGAAGCCAGCGTAGTGGGTCTTCGTTGCGCCACTCGTATCGAAGCAGCCTCGATGAGGACGTTACCGTTCAGGGTCAAGCTCCGACGAGTCATGCGCCAAAAACTCTGACACGGATCCAGGAGACGTCGTCGGATTCGTCCGTACTCACCGGCCACTCTAAATCATCTGATAGCTCGCAGGATACTGTGCCAACGTCTGTAGATGAACGAGACGTCCCGTCATGTTCGAGAGCCGACCCAGCTATTTTGGATGACTTGGCTTCACCTCCCCCAGAGTCGACTGACGTTACCTCTGGAGACGCTCGAGGCAATCAAGAGACCGTGGACGCCCTCGAAGAGCAGCTTGTACAAGACGACAAATCATCTGTTACCCTCGATGTTAAGCGTGAGCATCTGGGCCATGACCACTCGGTTGACGATGTCATCTATAATGCCGATGGTCACCTTGTCGCTGCATCTTTGGATGTGCTCGTCGAGAAGATGATACCTCACGATAGCATCGTCGACCCTGCTTTCTCCGCTGTATTCTTCTTGACGTTCCGGCTGTTCTCGACTCCAATGGAACTTGTTCAGTCTCTTATTCATCGGTACAACGTCATGCCCCCTGCCAATCTCTCACAGGAAGATATGCTTCGGTGGCAACAGCACAAGGGTATTCCCATCCGTCTTCGCGTGTCCAACTTTGTCAAAACCTGGCTGGAAATGTACTGGCGGTCAGGTGTAGATGACGTGGTTCTGCGACACTTGGACTCCTTCACCCGCGAAGCACTACAACAGTACTTCCCCGGACCATCCCAACGCATTCTTGATCTGATTGCCATGCGTCAGGATGCGGACACGAATTTAATCAGCCCGAAGAGTGAGCGAGCTCGTGACCCGGGGATGTCCATCAATCCACCGTCCTTCCCCCCTTCCGAGATACCTCGACCTATGATGACCAAGGCATTGCTCTCAAATTTGCGGAACAAGAATTTTGACTCCGTCACTGTTACGGAATTCGACGCTTTGGAGCTAGCAAGACAGCTAACGATCATGGAGTGTGATCTCTACTGTGCAATTCAACCTGAAGAAGTACTGGAGACAGGGCAGGAGGGGACGAAATCACCTGTGAATGTTAGGGCCGTCTCCTCCCTGAGCACGGTGATCACGGGCTGGATCGCTGAGAATATTCTAAACGAACATGATATCAAAAAGCGGACACTTTTGGTCAAGTTTTTCATCAAGGTTGCGGACGTAAGTGGTTTCGTCGAGATTCGTCGAGATTGGACTGAATTGGGTATATAGCGATGCACAACACTGCATAATTTTAGCACCCCCCGCTCGATTCTTGCAGCACTCGACTCGTCGACCATCTCTCGGTTGCATCAGACGTGGCTCGTGAGTTGAAATTCTGAGATGTCCATTATCAATATGTTGAGAGGTTTTCAGGGCGTTCCCCAGAAGAACAAGTTGCAATTGGAGGCATTGCGACGACTGGCGGATCATGGTCGCAACTACCACGAGTACCGCAGTAAACTTCGGAATATAGCCCCACCTGCCGTACCTTTTTTGGGTGAGGTGTTCTTACAGGACAAAGTCGTATGTACTCACGGCGCCGCGCGAACAGGGCTTTATTTGACGGACGTGACGTTTTGCCGAGAGGGTAATCCTTCGTACCGAGATTCACCATTAGTCCCAGGCAAAAAGCTGTTGAACTTCAACAAGTACCATAAGCTAGCTCGTATCGTTCAAGGTCGTCAACTTGTCTCCACCATTTGAGTGATGCTGAGTTATCGGTGTTTCATTGATAGATATGCAGCGCTTCCAAGTATCTTACAACCTTAAGAAGATCCCCGAAGTTCAGGAGTATCTGAATGTTGCTTTCGAGAACTCTAAACACCATGGTGACCTTCAAGACCTATATAGGAGGAGGTGCGTCCCCAGTCGTCGCTGTACTGTCGCTGTACTAACTGCGGGAATGACGCAGTCTGCTTGTTGAACCCAAGCAGCCGGCTGATACTCCGCCTTCAAGTGATATGCGTCACCTTTTTAATTGGGCAACACGTTCGCAGGCGCAACAGCCCACATCTGCCTAATCGCACAGTGGGACATTACTACTATCTATCCCCCTAATCTCGTTTCGCTTGACAACCCCCCAAGCCGTTGGATATCTCATCTTCGACTTCCTGGCTGTTGTTTTGTTTATGATATAACTTCGTTTTGTTTCTTCCCCTTGTCTTTTGTCGTCCATCTACCTAATGACTGGAAGCATATTACTCCTCATTGATATCTCATTGAACATCGACCCATTGCATACTTTGGTATATCACTTGCTGCTACCACTGTTTCTATCTTGTACACGTGCACGGAAGTAGCTAGCCAATGAACTTCAGCTTCGTAACGCAAGGCGCGCACTTGAATGACAATGTTGTACAGAAAAAACAACACACCGAACTGGCTGTAGCCTGTCAACCTTTCAGATTATCATCAGATCCTCCTGCGCAAGACGAGTTAACATGATCAATCGCAAAGTCCTCGAAGACCTTATCCAGCAGCCTCTAGGACCATATCGCGACTGCGATGTTCTACACGAAGCAGCATGTCAGATGACGGGCCATTGCGAGCTCGTCCTGTACTCGTTCATCCTCGAACACGACGGTCATGTCACTGGGTGAATCTAAAACTTTTCTGCACGACCGGCCAGTTCTAACTACTTCATCGAGTCCAGCCTTGACGAGTCCGAGCATCCTTTGGACGGACATGACGATCGCAAATTTCGCTTCCGTGGAACCCTAAAGATCGCCAATCCAGACTGGCTCTCCGACTTTGGGCTCAAGACCGTCGAGACCGAGCTCAACCTACGTGCGAGGGAACGTGCTTTGCGAGAGGGGGAACGAAGCCCACCACTGTTGACGTTGCCAGGTCTCTTCGAGAGCAGGCTCCTCACGAGATCCAACGACGCCACCTGGCGAAAAGAGGACGAAACGAAGCTCACGGTGACGATCCAGGGAGAGAAGAGCATGCCAGCGATTTACATGCATTGTACGTACCCTTCCATGTTACTGGGGGCGGCACGCGCATAACAATGATTGCACAATAGCGACCCGCATACCAGATGGACTATTGTGGAGCTCGAACGCTCAGTGAGTGTGTGGTATGGATATTTCCGACGGGACCGTTCGCTGAACGTTTGCTAGCAACCGTAATTACCAGATAGCAACCATGGACGTGGAAACCTATTCACGTTCCGAAAATTTCTTTTGGCGATGGCGACTTTTGGCGCTCATGGAAAAAATAGTCAAAAATTACCAGTACATCCCTGCGCATAGGCGAACACCGAGATGGTTTGTCGATAAATACATTGCGGGATTCGCGTGTCCGCCCGCGGACAAACGTCGACGGCTCATTTTCGACGAAGATGACACGGACGTTGACGAAACAGGAAAAACGGTAACACCGCGTCACCTTCTCAAGCCTCACACGAGCGAGATACTTGGGTTATTCGCTGCACACGCCGAGTGGTTCATCACGAACAACGAGGTGAAGAGAAAAAAATTGTTCGACTTTGCGTCCTGGGAAGAGTTTGCGAAAGCGGTGCGGAGGCAAAGAAAAGAAGCTGCTGGACAAGGGGTAAGGTGGGGTTGGCCAGAAGGAGAGGAAGAAGAAGAATCCTCTGGAGATGATGAGGGTAGCGATGATGCACTCTACAAGCTGGTCAGGGAAAACCCGGTGATTGGCAAGTCAAACAAAACTGTAGTCCGTAAGATTCAACTCGCACGGGCCAGGGCAGGTCATGTTGCCAGACCAGACTTTTCATCGGGCTCAGGCAGTGAAGGGGATGCTCCGGGTGGTGTGGAATATGCTTCAGATTTCCTGGAGTCATCCGATGCGGAGGAGGATGATTCAGACCATTGGTTTGCGGAGGAGGAGGCAGTGCATCAAATACCGTGGCAGTTGCAGCAGCCGCCCCACTTGCCGGACGTGGATGGTCGATGGTGGTGTCCATTGCAGGGGTGCGACCACCGAATTGATTTACACAACATCACGGAGGAAGAAGCAAGGGGGGTCCCCGATGAACTTGTTGGGTATATCCTGCAAAAGCAATGGCCAAACGCGGCATACGACGAGAAGGTCGTTCGGGGGTTCGGAAAGATGGTCACAAAGCACTACTCGAAACACTTTGAAGAACGGGGAGTTAAGATGGAAAAGAGGGAGGGAAGGGTAAGTCTTTGTTCTCGTTTCCTCAAGAATATTTGTTGACGTGCTCATGGATCGACTACAGCTGCGATTTACATTCGTCGACGGCAGACGGAGGCGCCCTGATGGTGAGGGGCCCATCCGAGGGTCGATGCCTGTACGAGGGACGTTGGGAGGCGAATCGAGAGTCGTTCCTATCGTGCATGCACCACAAGCGGGACATTGACGAGCGATCGGTTGCGCATGGTATACAAGGCAACAGATCAGTGGATAGATACTAGGCGACGCTAGCGTCGACCTCTGAGGGCGAGGGAGCCCGAGTCTATAGCATCTGCTACACTCGTGAGTTCAGTACAGAGTAGCAGCTGTACGATTCGACTGGTAAAAAGAACTGCTTGCCCAAGTAGTGGCCAATCGATGGAAAGACCTCGATCAATTTAAAAAACGCCTGTCCGACGATGGGAGTACTTTGAAACGTAATACCCGATTCCGTTTCTCTCGAGTTTTAGATTATCCTCTGTGACCCCTCTTCTACCGGTGCCATTGGAAGTGATCGGAGGGTGTGTATCCCTTGTTACCCCAGGACCAAAGTCATACACGAATGGCCGACTCTGAGTCGCACCAAAGAGCCTCGAGCTCTCGGTAATAACTGAATATACAGGCGACGAGTCATTTCCCGGAGCATGTACGCTCCAGCCTCGGGACGGCTGACGGACATCCCAGAAGGCAACAAGGCCGTGTCGGGCCGTTCCAGCTGTAATGAAACTGGCGTTGCCACCACCGCAAGAGACGGTATATATGGGTTCGGGTGACCAAGGATCTTGCAGGGTGAGAACGGGAAGGAGTGCCGGTGGTGAAGAAGACGAAGCTGGACCGGGGGTTGGGAAGGATTGGGAGCGGTGGGAAACACGGAGGTCATATATGTGGACTGAGCCGTCATACCAACCCGAGACGATGATTTGCTCGCAAGGGCCGAGAGGTGAAGAGGGCGAAGCACACGCGATGCCGTACACTGCTGAAGGGCGGTTCGTCGGGGACTGAAGGGCGATCGATGGGGTGGGGGAAAGACCGTCAGGGGTTATGTAGTGAAGGGAAAGAGGTGAAGGGGACGTGGTACCAAATACGGCGTATGGGGAAGAGGAAGAGGTGGAAAGGTGGCTTGTCCAACTCCTTGTGCCCAAATTGACATACAAGGGGGATGGTGAGTCGGAGACAAGGTTGGTGAGGGAGACTGAGCCCCATTGAGAGAGGGAAAGAAGGGTACGAGAGGAGCAGGATATGCACTGTACGACGTTTTCACGGTGATGTTGGAGTGCATTTTGTGGTGCGCGATCGATGTTGATGCGTCGTCTGTTGTGGGGTCCCTGGTGAGGAAGGCAGACTTGTTCGACATAACCGTCCTCGAAGCCGAGATAGACTGTGCGATCTCGACCGTCATCGGGGAGAAATGCGATGCTAGTGATGTCGGGCTGAACTTGGCCACGATCGAGAACGAAGGTATACGAGCGCTCAAAGACGATGCGAGACGGGGATGCGTCGGAGGTGTCTTGCACGGAGTACGAGTATAGGACGCGGCCTGCAGCGACCAGCAGAGTGGACGCGGACAGGGCGATGGCGGGGCGTAGGTGTCCGTGCCAGGGACGAGAGAGAGGACGGGCGATGAAGTTGGCGCGCGACCAGGCTCGGTCAGCGAGCGTGTTATAGCGGACCTGTGCGAAAGGAGACCATCGGGAGCGCGAGGAATGGAGCGTGAAGGAATGTCTCTGGTTCCTTGCAAGCAACGTGGACCAACCAAAGCGGTGTACCTGGCTGGAGATGATGAGCGAGGTGAAAAGGATCGTGTCCAGACATACCAAGGAATGGAACAGCCTGCAGGTGGCAGCAAGACGGAGGAGGTCGTCGAGGTCGAGGTGCGCGACGATGAGGAGGAGGACGTCCGTGTTCAACGCCATCGCCCGGTCGCTGATGTAATAGTGCAAAGTACTGCTCGCGGTCTGTAGCAGCCAGTCGAGCCAACCATGAGACGCGACGTCCGCATCCTCCTCGTCGGCGACGGTGAGCGCGTCTTCCACGTCCTCGTCGTCCACTCATCGTCCGAACAGATGGCGTAGGGAAGAGCACCATCATCACGACGCTCATCAAGGAAGCTTTCGTCGCTCACGCACGTCCTCTCCACCCTTCCTTCGCTCGTCCGCTCACCCCTCCCAGGTCCAGCACGTCGTCCCAGAGGTCACAATTCCCCCAGAGGTCACCCCAGAGAACGTGACCACTTACATCGTCGACTCCGGTGGTACGCATCACCCACCCTGTCCCCTTTCCCACTCTCCATCTCCCACAAAGCCGGTCCACAGGACAGACAGCATCTCGAATCAGAGACACGAAAAGCACACGTCATATGCGTCGTATACGCCATCGACAACCCAAACTCCTTCGACCGCATACCTACATTTTGGCTTCCCCATTTCCGCCAACTAGGCGTCAACGTCCGTCCCTTTGCTCCCCTCACGATCCCCTTCTCATCGCATCCTAGGTGCCTGTCATACTCGTCGGAAACAAGATTGACCTACGAGGAGGTGAGGTCACAAATGAAGCCCTCGAAGACGAGATCATACCTATCATGAACGAGTTCAAGGCAAGCTCCCTCCCTTTCTTCTTGACTCGACACAGACCCCTTCTCAGGAAGTCGAGACTTGCGTAGAGTGCTCAGCCAAGATGTCTCTAAACGTTTCCGAAGTCTTTTATTTCGCTCAAAAGGCCGTCCTCCATCCTACCGCTCCTCTCTACGACTCGAGAGAGCATGTACGCCATCTCATCCCCCTCAAAGTCCTTCTCAGTTCTCATCCATCTTAGGTCCTCAAACCTGCTTGTGTCAGCGCCCTGAAACGTATATTCAAACTTTGCGACACGGACAAGGACGACATGCTTGACGCCACAGAGTTGAACGAGTTCCAGGTTGGTTCAACATCATCTCGTTCAAGCGATCTCACACGTTAGCTCCACTCTATCGTAGCGTAAATGCTTTGATGCACCTCTGCAATCACAGGAGCTAGAAGGCATCAAAGACATGGTGCGCGAACACGCCGAGGGTGGTGTCCGGGATAATGGTCTGACCGAAGCCGGCTTTCTGTACCTTCACACCATCTTCATACAACGAGGACGCCTCGAAACCACATGGACCGTACTTCGGAAATTTGGATATGGTGAAGATTTGAAGCTTACCGAATCGTTTCTCCTTCCCAAGTCAGTCCGACATGTAGGATTCCGTATCGTTTTGACGTATCAAATTAGGTTCGACGTTCCACATGACTGCTCTGTTGAGCTAAGTCCCAAAGGATACTGGTTTTTCACCGATATCTTCGAGACGTTTGACAAGGCAACAATACATGCCACTGTTTTCATCGACGCTCTGCTCATTGTTGTTTATAGGATCAAGATGGTGCGCTGAAAACCGTGGAACTCGACGAGCTATTCAGCACTTCACCTGGAAATCCTTGGGCGAGCCAAAAGTTCCCAGACACCACCCTTGTGGACGATACCGGCTCCGTTACTCTGCAAGGATGGCTAGCTCAGTGGAGGTGTGTATGTGCACATTTCCAAGCACCCTGACCAACGTAATCTTCTAGTATGACGACGCTACTCGATCACAAAACCACCCTCGCATATCTCGCCTACCTTGGATACCCAGACGAACAGCGTACGAGTGCCCTCCTTACCACCCGACCACGGAAAGTCGACCGTAGAAAGGGTAAAGTCGCGCGAAACGTGTTTCTGTGCTATGTCTGCGGCGCCGCCGGGTCCGGGAAGACATCTTTACTGCGCGCTTTTGCTGGAAAGTCGTTTAGGGAAACATATGAGCCGACGAGCAAGATGTTCAGTGTTGTCAATGCCGTGGATATCGACGGCTCTGAAAAGTACCTCGTGGTAGATATAATTTTCTGCAGACTGGTGCCACTTGATGGAAAGTTGACCGTTTCTTTACAGCTGCAGGAGTTTGGATCAAAGTACGAGGCTGAAGCATTACGGTCCTCGAAGAAGACGGACCTCGCCGATCTCATCGTTTATGTGCACGACTCGAGTGATACCAATTCGTTCTCGTACATCAGCAATCTACGGGTACGTGTCATGCGTCGGTATCTGCGTATGATCTGACACGCATCCTAAAGCAACAATATAACCTGGACCATATACCCACGTTGTTCGTTGCCACGAAATCCGACCTTGACCTTGCGCAACAAGTGAGTACTTTGGACGAACTTGGCTTCTTGACCAATATTGACGTGAAGACAAGCGACATGAAGTCCAGCCTGACGTATACTCTCGCCGGTTGAGTCTTCAAGTTCCGGTCGCTGTGAGCATCAAAGCGGGGCAAACGGCGGACGTCTTCCACGCGATGTGCAGTATTGCCATGAACCCGTGAGTGATGCCCACGGATCGTTTAAGAGGTGGTCAGTTGACCTGCTTTAGCCACGCGGCAATGCCAGGAGGCCCAGACCGTGCGCTGACGGCGTCTGAGCGGCTCCGAATGTACGTGACGATGACTGCGCTATTGGGAGGGATCAGTGCTGGGCTGGTGATGTTGTATCGCAGTTTACTGAGGCCGGGTGGGCCTATTCTACCCGGATGGACATCTTCCTGGGCTACATGGTTGATTGGTAGAAAGGAGCCTTGATCGATTTACTTTACATTTCTAGCCTATAGACGTTGTTTGACGAGATCCGAAGTCCGACAGCTGAGATCCGCAATCGCCTTGAGGTCGCCGCCTGGTTCAAGTCGTGCAGCCTACAAAAAACAGCGTCCAAGCCCGCCATCGATCTCTGCTCACGACGACATCTTCGACATGGACCAAGATATGGACTTTGACGCCAACGTGTCACAGATTCCCCCTCACCGACTCCAACAACGCTACGACGACGGGCGCAAAATGCTGTAGGCCCTCTTCTCGTCCCCATTGATACTCTAACCCTGGTGCGCACAGCGACCTCGTGTTCGTGCAGGACTGCACTGGGAGCCAAGGCTCCTACATCTCCAGCGCAACCAAAAACATCGAAGAAATTTGCGCTCACATCTTCGAGTCTGGCCGCCTCCAATCACCCGAAGATTTACGTGTAGGCCTTGTGGCATTCCGCGACCACCCACCGCAAGATCATACGTATGTCGTCAAGAACTTTGGATTCTCCTCGGACATTGGCAAGGTTCACAAGGACCTTTCGGGGCTCTACGCTTCTGGTGGGGGTGATGGACCCGAAGCTGTCACCGCTGCACTGGCGGAGGCATTGAACATGGACTGGAGGGAACATGCGAGTAGGATGGTGGTACTCATTGCTGATGCACCTCCCCATGGAATTGGCGAGTATGGCGATGGTACGTCCAAGCTGCATCGATTTCCAAATAAAATTTGACGCGTTTTGATCAACCAGGCTTTGATGAAGGTTCGCCCGATGGAAACGATCCATTGCAAATCGTGCGCATCATGGCGAGTCGGGGTATAACGCTAGTAAGACATGCGATTTCACTCTTGCGCTCGCGACGTTTTGTTGATCTCTCCTTCTCAGTTCTTCGTCGCTTGTGAACCAGCTCTCAGCGGATACTCTGTGAGCACATTTTTCGCCCTCTACCCAAATTCAAGGGCACAGGCACTGACCCAAAGCCCTAATATACATAGTACGCTACCGATTTCTACCAAGCCATCACGACCATCACTTCGGGTCTCATGCTCCCCTTGACCACCGCCGATCTCCTCTCACATGCAATCGTTGGAAGCGTGCTTGAAAATCTTGATATGGAGAGACTTGTACGTGAAGTAGGGCACGCGGTTGCGCAGCGGATACTCGGCAACAACGAGAGTGTCGATGACGTGGCTCGCGAACTACACGAGAAACTACTACTCAGAAACGAGAGCACGAAGAAGGTGGTGATCGAGAGTATCTACAAGGAATCACCAGAGGCAGCACACAATGTATCCGTTTTCATGCATGCTTCGTCATTGGCAGAGGCCAGACCCCAGCTCAAGCGGGTACGTAGAATGTTTTTTGCCCGATCCCTTGAACGAATAGTGGTGCTGATGCCTTTATTTGACAGGTATACGGGACACGATTCACGGACAAATATCTGCTTGCACGGCAGGCCTCCAACCGAAGTTCATACTCGTACTCTTATGCTCCCCATCTTCCCCCACGTACAACACTAGCCAAGCCTGCACCCGCCCCGAGTACTTCGCCTGGCACCTCTGCCTCTCCACCGCGCAAAGTCGTCACAGACTTCGCGGCTTTCGGCGCGCCCGCAAACGCAAGCGTGTTCGGGACTGCGGTCGCTTCGACGCCTTTTTCGCTGGCGGGCGGTAAGGCTGCGTTTGGAGGAATCAGGAACCCAAGAGGAAGGGCGGGTTTTGATGCTGATGATGAAGACGACGATGACGAGGAGGGTAGACAGAAGGTTGAATTGCGAGAAGACTCCATATCTCTAGACCAGGTACTTGGCACCCGTTCTTGTCGATTGTTCAAACTGACGCTGCTAATGGACAGGCACGCCGCATCGCGATGCAGAGCGCGTGGAGGGGCGTCCGGGGATGACAGATTCCCAGTGTTTGGCACACATCATGCTTCCACTATTCCTCGTTTCGCACTCATCATTCATTCCCTCTGACAGTGGATTTACTGCAAGACACATCCACAGACCTTGTTTCCGTCCAGTCACTTTCAGGACCATGTAGAATATGAATTCACATAAAAACGACGACCAGCTTATAATTGGCACAATGGCAACATGAGACATGCGTCTAGGATGGGGTATCTTTACGCCTTCTTTTCTTTTTGGTTGTAGGAATGGGTGCGTCCGCAACATCGCTGCGTGATTTATGTGAAATGTCCTTCTCCAACTGTTTTCGTGTGTACGTTGCTGACTCTAGATCATTTCCCTCTGAACCTGCCAGAGACTTTTGGGTTTGTTTGCGAGCCATTTTCGAAAGTTGGGTTTCTTCAGACCGTGTCCCCTTGTTCAGGTGTTTTCGAGCTTTCCGATCCGCATCATCCAGCAGATTCTTCTTTTCCTTGGCCTTCTCCCTTGCCAACGATTTCTCTACCTTGCGCTCCAACCTCAATCTTTTACGTTCTTTCCGCTCTTTCTTTGACTCTGCCTTGTCTTCCCTTTTACGTTTCTTGATCTTAGTTTCTCCGATGATGTCGTCTTGTTCGCCGACATGTTTGGGCACAGGCGCAGAAATGGACGAGGAATCAAAAGTCGAAGGAGTCGGGTGTGATGCAGTGTCCTCGCGCGGACTGTCGTCCGGACCCAACACAGGCCCTCTGAAAAACGTCGAGTATAGACTGCGTTTCGCGGCCTCTCTCTTGGCGGTGGCTAGAAGCGACAGGCGGCGAGACTGGGTATCTACGTCGGTGCCGGGGTTCGGGGTGGTACCGCCCGACGTGGAGGCGGGCGTATTCGAAATGGGTCGTCGGTTGGATATGATGCCGGTCGTGGTGCGGCGGAGGTCTGCGTGTGAGGAGGGGCCCTGGGGAACCGTGAGTGGACCGAATGGCGAGGGTAGTGGCGACGAGGTACCTCGGTGTCATCGGCGTCCTCATCGTCGCTCGATACCTTGATCGTGATCGCCTTTGACGCGGCGGCGAAGAGGCTACGTTGGGCGATGTGAGCTCGATGCGCAAGGAGGGGGTCAAGCGCACGCACTGGTCCCAGAAGGGGAAGGCGTCGTCGCGGTCTCTGCCCAGGCCGCTGAGGTTTTTCTTTGGTGCGATTGCGAGGGGCTTGTCGATGGCGCCCTTGCGGAGGCCTGTACCGACGCCCGTCCAACCGTACGAGGTCAGATAGGCGTGTCCGTAAGACTTTCCGTCGCACATTCAACACGCATCGTCCTGGTACGCCAGATCGTCCTCCTCCGTCTACTTTCGTGTCACGTGCTGGTAAAAACATATCATCGCCCCCTCAGCCTACCAGCGACCTCGTACCACCCAAGTTCACGCCCCCAGCTGTTCCACATCCTCTCCAATACCCTCAGCTTCTCCCACCGACCCAGACTGGGATCCTCCAAGTCCTGCACGTCTTCAAGGAACCCTTCACGAAGACGCGACCGTGCAGGCAACGACGTGAGCGCATAGTGCCGGAGGTGGGTCAATGACAGCACGAGAAGCCCCGTCGTCAGCGGCGGAATCGAGTTCGGGGACGACTTCACATCACCTAGTTGGTCTGCGTGTCTGTGTGGCGTCCTGGGCTGAAAAAGCAAAAGACGCTCGACCCTCCTGTCCCTAAAGTCAGCCTACGTCCCACTGACAAGAAGAAAATGCAGACCTCATCGCGAGCCAAACACTCCTTTGACGGTGTTTCCCCCCATGCTTGTTACGGCCGCCGAACGCCAGATTCTTGAGGAACCCCCCGACCACATACACGACTGCAAACGCCGGTGCGACTCCGACGAATGCAAACGTGAGTTCCTGGGACTTGAGTAACTTGTCGATGCCCGTCAAAGCTTGGTCAATGTCGACCTGACGCCAGTCAGTTCAAGGAATCCGGCGCGACAGCCTTGGCACGAACCTTTGCTTTTTGCACTTGCACGAACAGCGACCTCAATAACGTACCAGCTACGGCAGACATGAAGGGTCGTTTGATGTCGTCTTCATAAATCTCAAGGATGGGCGTCAAGTCTCCGATTCGTATTTGATCCGACAGTGCGGCCAGCTGAGATTGCGTATAGCCTAGTCTGTCTTGAGCCAACGAGAGTGACATCCGCTCGAGAGACTATCGAGGAATACGCTGAGCAATGAACTAGGGCAGGAGCATACAACATACGTTTAGGTCGGCGGACACTGCTTCGCGACGAACGATAACACCTTCCTCTCCGCCCGTTCGGATAGTCCTGAAGACCTCACGAAGGGGTTCCAAGAGCCAATCCGTGACGAAATCATGTATGGTTTCGAGTGTATACATTGCCAGATCGGTCAGCGTGGCCCGGGAAGCGTACAAAGTCTTGACACAATAAAGAGTCAGAGGCGGAAGGAGCAACAAACGTGGCCACAAGAGCGTTAATCGTGATGGTCGGCGAAGTTCCTGGACATCGAGATAAGACGCATGCTCCTGCCTGCGAGTTACGAGGATTGCTGTGGACAGCTCCATGAGATTGGACAGTACGCCCTGCTTCGATAGCTCGACGCACGTCGTAGAACCCAGTAGGGTCACGAACTCGACGAGAAAATCAGGATTGCGTGCGCCTTCGATCGACGGGTCCTCGCGCTTGATGGCCAAGGCGCGCATGAGCGCAGGTCTCATTCCAACGAGCTTTCCGAGCACTTCTGCTCTGTCGTTTCGAATCTTCTCGTGCTCTTGCTTCTTCAAACGACATTCGTCGCGCGAGAGACGAAGTGGATAATATAGGGCGAGCGTAAATCTGTTTGAGATCCGTCGAGCCGCGTTATACAGAACGGAGACAATCGTCGAGGCAGAGCGTTGTGGATGGACATGGAAGACGGGATGAAAGGACGTCAACGCGACAGAAGGGTTCCTCGTCAAGTGCGGGAAGAGGAGGGACGCGAATGGGTTGGGTTGCAATCGGCCGCGAGACGAAATGAGGGAGCGGAAGGTCGACAAGTGGATCGAACCGTCGCTGCTGGATCGCAAGACTCGTAACAGACGTTTCGGGAGAGCTGGTGGGATGTCAACGTTCCATCGTGGGCAGGGAGGCCACGGCTTACTTTGGAGGAGGTACAAGGCGGCGAGCTGGTTCGACTGTTCGACTTCGGCCCACCACTCTGCTTCACCTTGAGCGGCAGTGGCCTCGTCCAGATACGAGTCGAGGGCGTTCGCGTACAGACCAAAGGCGATCCTTATCACCACCTCGGACGGGCATGGCTGCTCGTCGGCACGTAGCACATCGCAGACGGTGTCTGCAGTGAAGCTCGCGTCGAGTCGCTCTGTTCGTGGATCGAGTCCAGCGAGCGGAAGCTGGGCGTTGACCAGGGAAAGGAGCGGCTCGGTGTAATGGACAGAGTAAACGGGCGACATGACGAAAATGTACAAGTCAAGTAGCGAAGTCATTCGTCCCTCCAGATCACCTGGCCTGCAGCCCATCTCTCGCCCCACATGACCCGCTTGTGAAACGTCTTTCTGAGTTCCCTGAATTCCTTGACAAAGTCGTCCACGTCCGACGCGTCGTTGGACGACGAAGAGGAATGAATGAAGGACGATGCAAGTGCTTCGGACGCATTGTCCTGGTCCGTTGTCGCATGGCGCAGGCGCAGGAGGAGGAATTGGGGACTGAAGCGCTGCATTCACGTCAGAACCGACGTCGAGCCAGTCGAGCCGTGTACCCACCTGGTAGACCTCTTTCTGCTCGCGCTCGACCTCTTTCCAACGTGTAGCGAGCGAGAGTGCTCGGTCGAACTCGTCCTGGGTCTCAGACCGCAGCTGGCACAGTCGGTCTTGCAGCGACAGGTTCGTCTCTGCGGAACACGTTCTCAGTCATGCCACGGCGGTGGATTCGAGGAGACGGACGGGCGATGGCCTCGTTGGCCATTCCTAGCTCTGTCTGTGATTGATAGAGCGACTTGACGCGCGGGAGGGAATGAAAGACGGCTTGAAAGTATGCTGGGTCGTTCAAGAGGTCTTCGAGATCGGTTCGACTAGCACGAAGAGGTCAGCGAGCGTCCACAGCGTTCAAGACGAGGTCGTCGTGCCTCAAATGAGACAGCTCGGGGAACTCTGTCATGAGCGGGGTCGCCATCGTCGTCGGTCGTGTGGGTTGAGTGATGACTTCCATCGTCCTGCCCGGCGAACACGTCCCAGCGCAACACGTCAACCTCAAGTTGGGGCCAGGTTTGCTACACCTCTCGACCCAACGCGCTCACCGTCAGCCCATCATCTCGACGCGCGCAGGGCAACTGGGTCACTCTGCAAACAACAGTCGATGGTGGGTGGAGGGCAACGCACGGCGGGTCGGTTCTCCTCCCACCGCGACACGAACGCGCGCTCACTTTCGTTCAGTACGTCCCAGCACCACAAGAGAGCGTGATCGGTGTCGTCCTCGGTCGCAGCGGCGAGGGATGGCGAATCGACGTTGGCTCTGCACATCCAGCGCTGCTCGATGGACTCGCATTCGAAGGTGCTACCAAGAGGAGCAAACCGAACCTCAAAGTACGCCATCCAATCCGTCTCTCGCTCGTCCGATCGATATTCTTTTTGCCTAGGTCGGTGCTTTGGTTTACGCTCGCGTGTCCCTCGCACACAAGGACATGGAACCCGAACTGGAATGTTTCGACGCTCAAACACACAAAGCTGAAGGGTTCGGCGAGCTCAGTGGCGGATTTGTCGTCCAGTGTAGTTTGAGGATGAGTCGACTGTCCGCATTTCACCCGATCTCATGTGCTGCCTCGAACTTGACGACGTTCGCAGTTTGTTGGATCCAAAACACTTCTTGCTCTCCTTCCTAGGCTCACGCTTTCCACTCGAAGCCGCCGTTGGCATGAATGGCAGGATTTGGATCAGTACGAAGGAGGTAAAGCAGACGATCGCCGTCGTTCGATGCATCGAGGCCGTCGATCCTGATGGTGGTGGTTTAGACCAGGGGGGCGTCAAAAAGTTTTTCGGTAGGCTCGACGTATGAACTTTCGATGGGACACCGTATCGCAAACAACCTGGCATGTTTGGCCGTTCTGTGGCGAGCGGGAAGACTAGTAATACACCCGAGTACGACGACGGTGCAAGCGATGTGAGAACGAGGTTACCTATTCGTCGTCTGCCACACGCGCTCTCTTGAGGACCCTCCTCCCGGTACCAGCACTTTGGGTGTCCTCGTCGCTCACGGTCCCTGCACTTCTGCGCATGGCTCGTTTTCGCCTCTGATATTCTCGGTCGCGATTCTTCTTTTGTTGAGCAGCGGTAAGCTCCTGGGTTCTTGGAGCTGGGGGAACGACGACGGTCGTGACGCCAGGGGTGGTCGGATGTTTGCAGTCGTCCGGTGCGGGAGTGGACTCCCCGCCGTCACCGACTAGATCTAGTGACTGTGGTTTCGAGAGAAGGTTGGTGGGGGCGAACAGAGTTGGGAGGACGTGCCTTTGACCAAGTTCCGCTGCTGCTCGAAAACCAGCGATCGCCGTCGCCTATCTCGTGTTTCCTCCGTGCAGCTGCGCCTTGGGTTGGTTTTAAGTAGCCCTCGAAACCGTGTATGATGTTCCCCGTCGAGACAGTGTCTGTGAGATAGCTCGTCTCGAGGTTGTATATGGACAGCTCTATCTGAGCCTGGTCGAGTCGGTCGTCGTTGGGTGGAGAGAGAGAGAGGGAAGACGCACCAACTGACGGTCAGCGGCCCTCTTCTTCATGAGCATCTTTGCGAGCTCGTCCTTGACCTTGTCATAGCGCGCTCTGTCTTCGGCGTTGGCGGGTGGGTCCTTGTTCGCCATCGCCTCGCCGTGCGACGCTGCCCGCATTGAAGGAGGACCGCCACACGAACGCGACTTCCTCTTTCGGTCGGGGAGACGTATGCGTTCCTCATCGTCCTCCACGACGTCCAGCATGTCTTCAGCGCCTCCACCACCGCCAGAAATACCTCCCCAAGACAAGCAGCCAGAATCACAGTCCGCCATCGCACTTCAGCCAGCACAGGATGCAGGCATGGACACAACCCCAGATCATCCTCCGGAGGAGACCTGGGACGATATTCCCGCAGACATCCTGTCCTTGACCACCGACGAAGTATTGACCAGAATACGCCTGATCGAAAACGATATCAAGGTCCGTGTCTTCCCCGTAACCAACCGTCCCGTCTGAATCAACCAACCCAGGTCATGAAATCAGAAACACTGCGCCTACAACACGAACAGAGCGTCATGAAAGAAAAGATTCGTGATAACGGCGAGAAGATCAAACAGAACAAGGTTCTTCCCTACCTCGTCGGAAACGTCGTCGAGGTAATCCTGCCCTCTTCCATCCACGCGTTCTCCCTTTCATCCCGCTCACTCTAGATCCTCACCGTCGATCCCGAGTCTGAAGAGGACGGCGCGAACCAAGACCTCGACTCGATGCGTAAAGGCAAATGTGCCGTAGTAAAGACATCAACTCGACAAACCGTGTTTCTCCCACTCATCGGTCTTGTTCCACCCGAACAACTCAAGCCTTCCGATCTTGTCGGTGTCAACAAGGACTCCTATCTCATACTGGACAAACTTCCGACGGAATTCGACTCTCGGGTAAAGGCAATGGAGGTCGACGAGCGCCCAACCGAAACATACACCGATATTGGTGGTCTGGAAAAGCAAATCGAAGAATTAGTGGAAGCGATCGTGTTACCAATGGAGCAAGCAGATAAATTCAAGACCCTCGGTATCAAACCACCAAAAGGTTGTTTAATGTACGGTCCACCTGGTATGCTCATTCTCTCCAACCTTTTTCTTCGTATGCGAGCATCGTCTAGGTACTGGAAAGACTCTTCTTGCCCGTGCTTGCGCCGCTCAGACGAAAGCGTGTTATCTCAAGCTCGCCGGCCCATCGCTCGTGCAAATGTTCATCGGCGACGGTGCAAAGCTGGTTCGTGATGCTTTCGAACTCGCAAAGGAAAAGGCCCCAGCCATCATCTTCATCGATGAACTTGACGCTATCGGTACCAAGCGATTTGACTCTGAAAAGAGTGGAGATCGTGAGGTGCAGCGAACGATGTTGGAGCTCCTCAACCAACTGGACGGTTTCTCGAGTGACGAACGCATAAAGGCAAGCTTTTTATCGGTAGTTACTTGGTGCTGGACTCACGAAATATGTAGGTTATTGCTGCCACGAATCGTATCGATATTCTCGATCCTGCCCTCCTTCGTTCCGGACGATTGGATCGCAAGATCGAGTTTCCCTTGCCAAATGAAACAGCCCGAGCGCGTATTCTCGAAATTCATTCTCGCAAGATGACAGTCAGCCCTGATGTCAACTTTGAAGAACTCGCCCGTAGTACGGACGAGTTCAATGGTGCCCAACTCAAGGCGACGTGTGTGGAGGCTGGTATGATCGCTCTGCGGGAGGGTGCAGCGAAATTGACCCATGAACACTTCTTGAGTGGAATTGCCGAGGGTAAGTCTTCAAACCCCGGCTTCGTTGCCGCAACTGATGCACTTTGGTGAACAGTGCAAAGCAAGAAGAAGAATGATTTGATGTACTTTGCCTAGTTGTCATTTTTTACCCATGTCTGGGATTGTGTCGGTTGTATACAATCCACATTCTAGATGGACAATCTCATAGTGCCAGTCCGAGGATGTGCTGCAAACACAAGCTTCCATCCAAAAACACGCTCGGGACCTCCATTGCGTTTGCTGCTCATGTCGTCCTGATATGCCGTGCCCTTTTGAATTCCAATTCACGGTTATGTCGATCGAAAAGGTATTTTGACACGACGGTCACGACTTCATGACCAGGCCTGCCAGTGGTTCGGACGGTCAAGTTTCCCGAGTCTCCACCACATATGACCTACCACAAGAGTATAGCTGCAGAACCTGATGAGCCAATCACCCCAACAGCGCTAGCGTGTCACGGTTAATCGATCGACGTGAACAGTGCCATCATATGTATCCACTAACCAGTACTCGCGGTCGTCATGATGAAGGTAAGGTCAATCCACCTATGACATTTGGAAACGAGCTGGGCGACTAACTGACAGGTGGGCGTCGATATTGTCTATCACCGCCACCATCAAAGATTGTAGCTCATATGCGACTGAGGGATGTGCAGGTTTGCGAGAACAATACATGTATATATATTCACATTGCATCCAACGATCATACCAAAGTGCACCAAATCAAAGTAGATTCTCTAAAAGGATGGTAATAAAGTTCCGAAAGCGCTGTTTATCCACATGATGTACGTTTATGCAAATGTCGTCGTGATATTAGTGTATGCGTCAATGGTAGAGCGGGCGTCCAGATGTTGATGAGTAAGGTCCGTATGTGGCGATTCGAATAAAGTTCACTTCTTGCTCAACGCCTGTAATTGAACGTATTCATAATAATCTCCGCGTAACGATAGGAGTTCGTCATGAGTGCCAGCCTCGCTAACACGACCTTCTTTCAAGAAGTAGCTAGAAACGTCATTGTCAGGTGTCGGGACGTGACCAGAAAAGTCTACGACTCACATGCAGTTGGCATTCTGAATAGTTGATAAACGATGGGCAATGGCAATCGTCGTGCGACCCTTCGCAGCTTGGTCAAGAGCTTCCTGAACAACCTTCTCCGAATTTGAATCCAATGCAGACGTGGCTTCATCCAACAGGAGGACCTTTGGATTACGCAAAAGCGCGCGAGCAATGGCGATTCGTTCTGGTGATCATCAATGGTAGTCTAAGGTATACGTCCAAACAGGCTACTCACGTTTCTGACCACCAGAAAGCTGTGAACCCTTGCCACCAACTTGTGTATCAAAGCCACTGTAACGATGTAAATAAATGGATCTAGTTGATGTGTATGGACTTACTCGGGCAGTGACCGGATGAAGTCCAGGATATTTGCATCACGACAGGCTGCTTCAATTTCTTCCTGCGTGACCTCGGATTGGGGTTTGGTCGCGCCAAGTAATATGTTGAAACGGACAGTGCCGGCATATAGAGTCTAAGGAAGGCCAGCCTCTTAAGTCAACTAGAAAATATATCGGTACAGGGCACTGACCGGCTCTTGCGAAACGAGTGCAATCTGCTTCCGGTACTCTTGAATATTGAATTCATTGATGGGTTTGCCATCGAGGAGAACTCGACCAGCTAGAGGGTCATAGAAACGTTCGATCAATTGGATACTGCAGGAGTAATCAGAGGATTGTGAGTGGCGACTACGACGGGACGTACACCGTGCTTTTGCCGCAGCCACTGGCCCCCACGAGAGCGACATATGTACCGGGTTCGACTTTGAGAGACAGATCTCGCAACACGCGAACGCCGGGTCGTGTTGGGTATCGAAAGTGCACATTCTCGATTCGGATCTGGCCCTGAACGTTCTCACCCTCGAAGGTTTTGCCAGTTGTGGACTCGGTGTCAATTTCAGGAACGGAGTCGACTAGCTTGATAATTGCGGCTCCCGCGCTGCGAGCCGAAGAGATATCAGGCACAAAAGAGAAGATATTGCCTGCTTCGATCGCCCCAAATGTTGTGCTCTGTGGGGAAATGGTTGGCGGTGAAAATCATCAGATGGAGGCAACGCACCATAAGGGTTATGAAAAACGACATCGTGTTGATTTCCAGATGAGAGACGAGCAGTGAGCCGTACCAAAATATGAGAGCAATGATGAAGAAGGACAGTGATTGCGAGAACGCATATAACAGATTGCTCCATATTGCACTCCTATTCGATTTTCTGAGAGGCCCCTCCAGGCTTTCGCTGTAAAGCCTCAGACAATCTTCCTCTCGGGTGAGAGAGGCGACCGTGCGAATAGAAGCAGCAGCTTCGCAAGCTAGCTGAGCTGAAGTCTCGTGGGCACTTTTATTATGTTGGTCTTTCAAGACAACAACACGCTTCGTGATCGCTCAGCAGACGGGGACAGAACTCTGCAGAACTAGACTCACCAAGCGGATGTAACCGGTCGAAACAAGAAAAGGAATGCAAGCTATGTTGACATTCTTGGTCGTCAGCAACACCACAGCACGCCGAACAAAATCACGGACCCATGCCGACCAAAGCGGGCTTCCATGCGTAAATCAAGCCAATTACTGAACCGCCAATGAGAGTGGTGCAGGCCTGCACGATGCTGGATGCCATATTTATAGAGATCTAGTCAATGCAAGAACTGTACTCACGTTCCGAGGGTGACCCCAGCCAAACCGTTGATCTTCTGTGGGTTGTCACTCAGATTGGCGGTCAGAGAACCGGTCTACGAAGACGCTATCAGGGTGGGTGGAGTAAGTAGTGCGGAATGACGACGCACGCTATTCTCGTCCTTGTCAAAGTACTCGACTGTCGGAGGTAGCATGTAACAAGTGCATTACGCGTATAAGAAACACTTACTATCTTGCCTAAGGATGGCTCTGAAGCTGAGTGAGCGCAATCTAGACGTGAGAATGGCAGCCGAGGATGCGAAGAAATAATTCTGAAAAGCGATGGCGCATGCCGAGAGGATAGCAATGATGAAGAACCTTGACTGGACTCAGACATTGCAACCTAGGACAGTGACAACTTCACCTACCACAGTGCGTTCCTGTTCCCATCGTATCGCCGAACGGAAGGGTCGAGTTGAGAGAAGCCAGAAATCGCTTGGCCTGATGGAATATGAGTGTGCGGCCATGAGGTGCGATCAGAAAAAGAAAACTTGCCATAAACAATCCCGAACGCTGGGTATACCATTCCCGTCACTGTCCAAAAACATATTTATCAGCTACTCAGCGAACGGGCGTCCAAACCTAACAATCTCACTGATAGCAAACACCGAACCAACTGCATACCTCCATAATCCCTCACGGTTCAGTAGCCCGATCCGCATGAAAAGGTAAAGCATGTTGTACTCGTTCTCGTCGACCTCTTTCTGCTTTCTTTCGTCGTTCCTTCTCCGAGCGAGATCAGAGGCGATGGACTGAATGGTATCCTTGCGACCAAGCGAGATTTCCTCTGCGACCTTCTCCATGTCTACTTCGGCACTTGAGGCCGTGACGCTATCGTCATCCCCTCCATCCCTCGTCTCTCGCAGTTTCTGTGCGTGAACAAGGCGTGAATAAGCACCGTTTTCGTCGGCCAGGAGTTCCGCATGCGTGCCCTTTTCCAAAACTAGTCCCTCTCCCATCACGTAAATGCAGTCAGCGTCCTTGATCGTGGACAGTCGGTGAGCAATCGTGATCGTCGTGCGACCCGCGGCGGCCTTGTCCAATGCGTCCTGTACGACTCCCTCCGACCGTGTATCGAGAGCAGAGGTTGCTTCGTCGAGAAGTAAAATGCGAGGATCAGAGACGATGGCACGAGCTATCGCAATACGTTGCTTCTGTCCACCAGACAAGAGAAAGCCACGTTCGCCAACCATGGTGTCATACCCGTCAGGTAACTTGCTGATGAAACCATCTGCATTGGCTTTCGTGCATGCCTCCTTGACGAGCTTGAACTTCTCTTCCTCTGAGAGATGTTCGTAAGGGGTGTTGATCAAACCGTGTGCAACATTGCCCCTGATCGTCGTCGCGAATAGCGTTGGTTCCTGGGAGACAAGGCCAATCTGCGAGCGCAACCATTTGATGTTCAAATCACGGATATCTACTCCATCAAGTTTGATGGAACCGCTTAGAGGATCATAGAAGCGTTCGATGAGAGATATTATAGTTGATTTTCCGGAACCAGAAGCGCCGACCAAAGCTGCGGTCTCGCCTGCAGTGAAGGTGAAGTTGATACCTTTGACGATAGGCACGTCTGGGCGGGAAGGATAATTGAACTTGACATCCCCGAAGGTGATCTCGCCTAGAACCTTGTCCGGTTTGAGTCCCCCAGGATCCGAGGAGTTGATATCAGGAGTGCGCTCAATGGTAGCGTACAACTTTGCAGCGGCGCCTCGACCATGTGTGACGGCTGTGTGATAGATTGAGCAACGACATGAAGTCATAAATGGGATGCTGACCTTGCATTTCGGGTGCTAACATGGCAAGAGAGAAGGAACCAATCAAGATAGCTAGGAACACATTTACGACCTGACCTGCATTCGCTGTTGGGAGATATGAGGGAAACAGGCTGAGGACGGGAGGTATTGCCGCTCACCGTAACCTTCGTTGATCAAGGTCGTGCCAAACTGGAAAGCTAGAAGGGAGTTAGCAATGAAGTTAGACCGAGAAAAGGGAACCGCTACCAAGTGCATAGGCGGCGTATATGATGAAGAAAAATACACCCAAACCGGTACCGTTAAATACAGCCGCTTTGGCATCGACAACGCGGGATGCTTGGACGTGTTGGTCATAAAGACTGCTCAAAATATTCTGGGTGCCGAAGGCATGTGCGGTACGGACGGTGGAGATGACTTCCTCCGCGAGTGTGCCACCCTCGGCAACATGCTTGAGAGCAAGTCTTCAGGGCGGATGAGGATACGGAAGAGAGGAGGAGAGAGGGATACGTACTGCATGTACTTTGAGACGAATTTATTCATGATAGCGCCTGTGATTCCGATGCAAGGAAGGATAGAAGACATCGCAAGGGCAAGTCTCCAGCAACGAACATAGGCGAGAATGAAACCAGTGGCGAAGGCGGAGAGAAAGTTGACGACGAGAGCGACCTTTTCGGATATGCCTTGCTGTACGAGATCTGTGCAAGGCAGGCGTGAGAGTGAAAGTGGGTAGGGAGGAGTGGGACATACGGGTGTCAGTCTGAATGCGAGTTGCGACCTCCCCCGCGCCGACCGTGTCGAAATAGGCGACATCCTGTCGTAGTATGGCCTGGAGGTATTTCTCACGGATCCGTTTAGCATTTACTTCGCCAGTGTAGACCCAGATGACCATGTAGACGTATGTACAGACAAACATGCCAACGCCTAGGAGAGCATGAGTCGGTAGACCAAGGAAGGGGACGGGGACGTACCAATGCAAACGAGGTACAAGGCATCTGATGCAGCGTTAACACGGAATTGTGCTGCAGCCGCCTCTAATTGCTGAAGAGCGGTGGCATTGTCGGCGTTCTGAAAATATGTTTCTTCGGAAGTACCAAAGGTAACGAAATCCTGGGTGAGATTTCCGAATAGCAGACTCATGAGAGGCTAATCAGAAGGTATAAGATATCGTAGGGGTGGATTAGAGGAAGGGTGTACCTGAGCAGCGCCGGCTGCTGCTGCAGCAACAAGACCAATGGCATCGATGAAGAGCTCGAAGCGAGTAGAATAGCTGAGGGGGGTGAGCAAGCGAGAGGGAGCGAAAGGGGCGGACGTTACCGGAAGAGACGTGTGAAGGATATGGAAGAGAAGGCGTCGACAGAAGGTTTGTCGTCTGGCATGGAGGGCGCGAAGGAGAGGGTCGAGGGAGACGACCACCGAATGATGGGACGGACTTGAATATATGCGTCCCCTCGGCGTGGGCTGATGCGTCGTTGCGCTTGCTACGGAGGCTCGTCTCCGGTATCTCGTCATCCAGATGACATAGTCACACGTCAGCTTGACTCGTCCCTCCGTCGGCACAGAATCTGCTCCCATGCATGCTGCTCCGGACCCTCGGCTGAGCATGGAAGAAAAACACCTGGCAGGACCCCGATTCCATCTGAATCCGCAGCCAGACTCGTCGCACTGGCAGTACTACAGTCGACCCACTTCATCTACGCGAACCGACGGGTACTTGAGAACCAAACGTTGACGTGATCTGCTGTAGACAATGATTTCTAGCTCCCGCCTGTTTTCCATTTCAGAGGAACTTGGCAAAAATTTTCATCGTCGTTCGACCGTCTTGGTTCACTGCCAAAATCCCCCGGAGGACCAAGTATGCACTCATCCCACAACACGCAGACAATGGAGGGCAGTCTGCTTCCGATACGCCTCTAGCAAGCTTGCTGGGCCCATCCGTTATTGATATCGTTTGGCTCACACGTTCACTGCTGCTCCCACTGTTATGTGTATTTTCCTTTAGTGTTGATCCTGGCCACAGATCTATAAAACGTAACCAGCCCATTTCAGACCTCCTTGGTTGACCCAACAGTCCACACTGATCTACATTCAATTAACTCATCAGTAGATCTGTGATGTAAGGGTTTCCAAGAAATAGAATTTTCCTTTTTTTAGAGCGAGCAAGCTCGATGCGAGACGACGTGCATGTCAGGCACGTTTTCGTCTACATATTGCAACCAAGTCTAGCTCGGGTCTCAGACTGCGAAACACAGCCTAGGGCCAAGGTCTTATGTAGAGCTGTCTCCCACGAACTAGTATGATGAGTCTGCCTGCGCAGTATGCACCAAATCCCACGGGCACATAAGCCCATAACCCGGTAAAGTCAAGCGTTCGTTTCAGACGTTTTGCAGATGGGCCGGCATCCAGGCTGGGCGTGCAGCGACACGGTGTACGTGGATGCCAATCGTCGAACAAGTTAACGTCATTGTTTCGTATTGGCACAAAGCCATTCGCGAATACTTTTGGTTTCAGCCAACTTGAACACTCAAAGGCGATCACCTGCCGGTGAGTCTGTCGCCCCTGCCCCCCTGCGAGTGATGTATCACGTCGTATGCACAGCGGACGTTACGTGTCACGGTTTCAAGGTGGTGTGGTCCACAAAGGTCATTTGTAGGAAGGAAATGTTTCGGCTCCAAGAGTCACAATGTTGGCCCCGTCACAAGCAGGATCTGGCCGGACTTGAAGAGCGTTTCTCTTAAATGGTGAGAACTTGCATGATGAGCCGAATGAATCCGACAACTCATTTTATCTCCCCGGCCACCAAGGACTATCATCTTGTTGGACATGGATCAGGCCCAAGCGGCCGATCGGTAGGTCACACTGGTAGTGCATCAATCAGATGGCGTTTATTTAGGACACCCAGAGGGGTGTTGTACACACCTAGCACGGATACTTGACCAACGTATCAAATCTGAAATGGACGCGATGAAAGCCTCCGCTAACACAAGCGAGCCAGTACCGTCGAGGTTTTGATGCCAATCTCCCCACTTCGTCTTCCACCTCTTCCGTCCTCGTCCATTTGACACGACACTGAGAAACCTCCCGGAATAAAGATTGACAGACTGGGTAAATGTGAACGCGTGCCTGTTGGGACGAGACGAGCTATGTTGTCATGGAAAGCCCAATGATCGCCTTGATTTGCGATTCAATCCGAGTCCTGCTGTCGACATACTAAATCTAGTAAACGGCAGTGCAGGACACTGGCAGAAGGTCTCCTGCCCATGTGCTACATGCCAAAGGCTGCCCTGAGATGTAAAACGGCGAGTAGGTCCCGGCAACTAGGCCGCAACCACGGTCGGATCTGTCCAGCTAGCCAAGTTGTTACAGTTACGAGGGTGTGTGTATCTTTTTTTATTTTTATTTACAAGTGGCATATTATGTAGCAGCCGACAGGTGAAGCCCTACATAAAAAGTTATAAAGCGGTTCGTCTAGGAAACCGGTCGGGAAAAATGCACGTACTAGTAGCCCGTACTCGGGAGGCTCGCGGCAGATTAACACCTACTAAAACCTCAGTCCTACCGTCGTGAGTGGAGACGGACGGTTCGGTGACGCGGCCTTCCAAGACTTAGGTAGGTATTTTTGGCGCCAGAGTATGTCTTGGGACCGAGAATATTCAGACTTGTGTAGTAATCGTAGATTGATCTATTTATCCAACGTTGACGCGCATCTGGCAGGGAGTGTGAATTGTTTCTGATAACATGCTCACAACGCAGGCCCCAAATGATAAGGTGCGTGGTTTCGTATACAAGAATCCGTAGGAGGCGGGATGCGGCAACGGTTTGGCTTTGGAGCTTCGTTATCTCTATTCGTTTCTCTGACGATACGCGGTTACGGCGCCGCATCCTAGTGTGGTGGTGGTCCAGCCCGTCTAATGAGGCTAGCCATCGATAGACGGCCGCATCCGAGTACATGTACTATGTATGTACTTACACATCCCTCGAAAACTGCTCAGAGAATTTTTGCAATTCTGTGCATTTTTGACTTTTCGCACCGGCATCTCTCTGGCGCACTGCATTTTCCACAAATCCTTCATTCTTTATCACGGAGGTTAACGGCAAGGGTGTTCCCCACCTTCCTATAATTTTTTGGTTTACACTGATTGCCTTCATCCAAAAGTTTTGCAACTCCGGTGTCATGATGGTAGTGCCTATTCAAGTTGAGGCATTAGGCCAGGGGCATGGCGTGAGTGGGGGGGTTAGGAGTGCTTCGCTAAGACCCATAGCGCCTGTCTGGCGAGTGAGGAGCAATTTAGTAGGATATCATCTCGAGGTTCTGTGATACCGTAACAGGGATGGGGTCAGGCTTGATGTTCAAGATTTGTGACCCAGTAGTCGCCTATTTTGAGGGAGTTATGCATGGCGCGCTATGGATTGTTGAATGGGTTTCTAAAATCGTTCAAGTCGTAAGGCTCTCCAGAAAAGAGGGTTTGTCAGATTCGAGGTTACCGGAGACGAGTTGAAGGGCGTATTCGATGATGTCTAAATTCATCAAATGGAACATTTCGGTTCCGCCTGGATGTGAGGAATCAGAACTGCGGATACACGAGTGACGGATATGAGTTTCACGCCGGTATGTTATGCGGGAACGGCATTGTCTACAGAGTCAGGGGCCAATTTCTGAGCGCCTTGCTGAGCAACCGTCAGCCAGGAGTCTGCTCGTCTCCTTTGATACCTGGACATCCTTTGACCCATTGGAAGGCAGTTGGAGCTGCTTGGTGCGTAGCTTTGTGACCTTCAAAAGGCAATTTGACGTCAGTATGTAAAATGAGTGGGACGTATCCGCACGAGGCTGCTGCACTGGATTGCAACTATTTCTTCAAGAATTCCTGCGTCCAACAGACAACTGTTTGGTCTTTGGTCACGTGTACGACCGCGTTGCCGACGGCCCGTCGGATCGTGTCGGTCCACAGAGGACTAATTCGTTCTAGCCCCTTTAGTCCATCCTCTGTACTTCAACATTATGATTGCATGTATACACAGCGGGGATATTGGCATTTTCGCAATGTTTGATCGAGTGAAAATGCTGATCCGGGCCAAAAATATATTTGTGTTATCGTTCCCAATTTAAACATAATGTCAATATCCCCCGTGCGATAGGTTCTCTTCCCGTGTACGTCGTGCACTCTGTGGTTTCAGTTGACGAGCCTAGATCGCCGGTCGACGTCGACCCTATGATTTAGTGTGCTGAAATTTTGTGCTGTGAGTTCACGTTCGTCGGCGCAGTCCGCTGAACATCAGTGGATGTTATATCGCTCCTGGCAATCACAGATTCCCTTTGGATTCCCAATTTTTTTTTCCTCCGCACGCTCCCTAAAGTCCCGAAACATGCAACAACGATAATACCAGCCTGAGGTGGCAGATGGTCGGATTACTACGTCCTGAAACACATTTGCACCTATCCGACCAATCGAGCCGTTACACATCTATCATTGCCTTCTGTATGGAGGCAACCTTACCGGGGTGCGTGATATTTTTATTATTGGAGGTCTGACTGACTCAACAGAGTCAGATCTCGTTTCACGCCCGTGATTTCGAATACCAGGCCTTCAAGTTCAAGCTTCAAGTTCAAGCTTCAAGCTCTGGCCTCGCTAATCGCGTTTGACTAGGACTAATCTGGAGACGCATCGTGATATATGGTGCATGATCGATGATGATCAGCGTCAGTGGAGCGGCAGACGGGTCCAACAACGTCAATCCAAATCCTCCTGTCGACGCCTTCCCTCCCGTGTCCTTCATACACCTCTTCCGGTAACGTATACTTTTTCTTTCTCTCTCCCTTGCTCATCCCTCTCAGTTATTCCACTCGTTTCGAGCTCTTCATCAATGTCATTGGTCTTGTTGCTGCAGCTGCAGCCGGCGCTGCTCAGGTACACCCTTCCTCTAATTCGCCCATTCAACGTCTCATGCCTTCTGATTAGCCTCTCATGAGTCTTATCTTCGGGAAGCTCACTCAAGATTTCTTTGCCTTTAGTGTCGCCGAAAACATATATTTTCAGGACATCAACAATGCCACCGCTCCCCAGCAATTAGACACGGCTGCAACACAGTTCCGTGCTAGCGCCGCTTTGGGCACCTTGTACCTCGTTTACGTTGGTACGTCCCAGTCTCTTCCTTTGTCCACCGACTCATGCTCTCCAGGCATCGGCACGTTTATCTGCACATACACCTACATGATCATCTGGGTCTACACTGGCGAAGTAAATGCTAAACGGATCCGTGAGAAATACCTCCAGGCCATACTACGACAGGATGTCGCCTACTTCGACACGGTCGGCGCGGGGGAGGTCGCAACTCGCATTCA
>JBBPLY010000036.1:92096-111525 GCA_038090035.1 Xerocomus nothofagi | reverse complement strand
AAGAGTAAAAAGGTTGCTGAGCGCTGAGATAGTCGATGGTGATCTCAAATTTCTGGATGATGATAGACGCGCGAGTGGTTCAAATTTTTAAAAGGCGGACTCAAATACGTGGTGGGAGAACGATAAAACCGTAGTAGAGACGAATCATGATGCTACTAATAACCTAACTTGAAGTTGACGGCCCCTATTCTTCGGGGGCTTGGCTCAGCTACTCCTCGAGAGTGCTAAATAGTCCTCGATTTGTACAGCGATCTTTGAAGTCTTCCTGCCGTGTTTGAGGAGGCTTTACAACATCAACAAGGAAATCCCGCCGACGAATGTTACCCTCCTGTTTCAAAGTCGTTCCACGTACATCGTCGAAAAGATGTACAGACTAAGTCTAGGGGGGATGCCTCACAGGAAATGTAGATATATATCCAAAGTAAATAACGGTGTCATTAAGCAAGAAAGGTAGAGCACAATGGCACTCAGCACTTGCGAAGAGAATGCGATATCATAAATCGACAGCATGAGATGTGCCCGAAACGGGAGCAAACACCATCCGACTACACAAGGCCCAAAACGACCGTCGCCCTCAGACTGAGCTCCTTGGGTGCAGGTACGGGGGGCTTGACCGGCTGCCCATCCGCCCCAACCTCGCCCATGTCTTCGGATCGCAACGAACTCGATTTCCAACCCCAGCTCTGGCTGATAGAGAACACGTCGGGCACGCTCGTGAACTGCGTGATGGAGGACCCCGTCGTGCTAGTGCAGGAGATGGAAAAGTAGGCGGAGACAGACTGACGCGGGTCTCTGTAGGGTTGTACAGGGGCGATCGGGGGGGCTGTTACGGGGATAGCGTTCGCGGTTGATTGGTAGGTTTTGGAGGGACCTGACGAAGTCGATGGGGGAGAGCTGGGGGTCGTGCTCCGGACGGGTTGAATCGAAGGGGAGTGGTGGATGGTGGGCGATGAGACAGAGGAGAGGATTTGCTGTGGAAGTGATGGTACTCTGTTGTGGTTTCGCTCGCCTCGAGCGACTATATGCGCCGATGCGGAGGGCGCAGGAATGGGATCGACGCTCGATTGGCGGTGGAGATAAATGCCCAGCTGGATGCCTTTCTTGCGCACAACTTGGACGTATACGTTGAACAAGCTCCCTGCATACCAGACCGTATGTGAATGTAGCCGAGACTTTTCTTTGAGTGAATCAATGTCCCAAAACTCGACTGCAAAGCGAAACGGAGGATATGGCGACCAGCGAGCTGTTCCTGTTGCGTCGCTCCCGACACAGTCGACCGCAGTCTTTCGTTCTGCCTTGAGACCAAAGAAGTTTGTTTCGGACGTTACGGTGCCCGATGGAGATTTACGGTCTGCGGATGGCGCAGGCGGATCAAATAACTGATCCATGGATGCCCCCTCGATGCCATTGCTGTCGCCGAGGCGTATTGACGAATCTTGAGCAACGGGGTAATAAACCTTATCCTTTTCGCTTACAGTGGACTGCTGCCTAGGCGAGTCTGAAAGCCAGGAAAGAATTTCAGCAGTGCTGACGCAGAACCCCAGCTCTTTATTGCTTGTCGGCGATGGGCTAGACGTCGGTGAGGGGCTATTTCTAGGTTTTGTGGTTATGTGACAGCGAAGCAAGGATTGTGACCAGTGAGCATCTTGCAGAACGGGTATAGGTACAAACGGTCGGCCAGTTGTCGGGGAAATGTCCCGTGAGATTGCAATAATGTCATCTACGATCTGACGGAACGTGTCAGTGAAAGGTGAAGGATACACGAAGAGTCATGTTACCATGTTTGCGTAATAGATACCATCGCGAAACATGGTCTCCCAGTCCTTCTCTTCGTCGTCGTCGATTCCTTGCCTTCTTCGTAGTTCAACGATGGTGCGTGCCAAGTTGTATCGCTCACGCTCCCCCTTGACGAACAAGGCGTCGGAGGAAAGGAGCACTCGAATCCAGGTGGAAGTTAATCCGCCTCTGGCCCATATCAAGGGGGTGCGATGGGGGGTTGGAGGGGAGGACTCGTCTATGGATGATCGAGAAGGCAGCGTTTCTGCGCGGCGACGAGAGATTAGGGGTTGCGTTTGAAGTGGAGTTGGTGCCAGTGGCAAATCTCTGACACGGGAAGCTCTTTCCTCGTGAGGAAGTATGTCTGGACCCCATCTTGCAAGCCAACATGCGGCGGCTTGGCCGATCTTGTCTGACACGGCACCGTAATTGAAGGAAGGAGAGAACCTGCCAGTGCAACGTTCTGTAGGGTCAGATTCAGAGTCAGATTCTGCAGGGTCTTCCTTTTGTACGTCAAGATCGTGGAGTTTGTCAGCCAAGACATCGTGAGAGTCTGAGGGTGAAGGTGAGGACGAGAGATCGAGGGTCTCTGCGATGTGCTCCAAGCCGACGGCGGCGAGGGGATCGTGTTCCGTAGGAAAGTGGAGGGGGGAACCAGTGGCAAATTGGAGGTAAGGGATGACGGTGTAGGGACCGACGGTGCTGAGGATGTAGGTGAGGGCTTGAGAGGCGAGGGAGGGGATGGAGAGGTAGACGGAGGTTGCGAGGAGGGAGAGAAGGAAGGAGGGCGTCGCGGGGTGGTGTGCACACGGGATATCTGACGGTGGGGCCGGGCCGGGGAAGGAAGGAGTGAGGGGATGGAGGGTGGTTGGGATGAGGGCGGGGGAGATATAGAGAGGAGGACCGCCGCCGTAAAGGCGTGCGATGCATATCCTAGAGAGTGAGCTGCAGCTGGGGAGAGTAGTGGACGTACTTACTCGAATGCTGTGGATGGGAGTGGTCAGTGAGATGATAAGACGACGGAGAGAAAGACGGACCTGGGCGTGTTATGTTGCGATCATCGAAGACGACGTCGACGTGCTGGAGGCCAGAAGAGTTTGAAGACTCGAGAAAGCCCGCGGTAAAGAGCGAGCTGAAGAAGCCCTGGGAGGGCGGTGAGCGTGGCGGGGGGCGGGAGGGGTGAGGACGGACCGCTCTGATGAGGACGATTCTGTGTAGCTTGTAGCGGGCTGACCAGGTTCCGGATACGTTGAGGACGACGTCCGGAGTGCGGGCGTGGAGGAGGGAGTTGTAGATGTGCTCCTGGAGGTCGGTCGGGGAGAGAGTGGTCATGCAGAGAGGCGTGTCACGTGCTACTGCCCAGCCCACCGCTCGACGGTCATCATGCACCAATCGTCCCGGTTCTCCTCCTCCCTCGAACATCTCTCCCCCACCTCCTCTCCCAGATTCTCCCTCTCCTCCAACCCCGCCATCCAAACATACAAATCTGCAGCCCGTCCCAACATCTATGATCGCAACCTCAACAAGACCCGCACAGCAGAGATATCCGCCTCTGCGTTCGCCTTCCTCTTCTCAGAGATGGTCCAGTACACCCAGAAGCGCGTCAGTGGCATAAACGACCTCGAGCGCAGGTCCACATCTCCACATCTCCCCCCTCTCGTGCACTCACCATCCACAGGCTCAACACCCTCGGCTACCGCGTCGGAGCACGCGTCCTCGAGCTCATGGTCTGGCGCGCAGAGTCCTCCTCAAAGACCCCAAAGCGCGAAATACGCTTCCTCCCCGCGCTCATGTCCGTCCACACCCAAGTGTGGCGTGCAGTCTTCGGAAGGCCCGCAGACGCGATCGAAAAGAGCGTAGAGAACGAAGACGAATGCATGTCTCTCTTCATCTCTTTCCCCTCCCTCTGATCCTCCCACACAGACATGATCATCGACAACGATCCCCTCGTCGAACGCCACATATCCGTGCCAAGGGACTTCTCCACCCTCAGTTGTTCATCCTTCACCGCAGGCATCGTCGAGGCCGTCCTCGATGGTCTCGGTTTCGTAAGCGTCCTCGCCTCTCCACGACCGTCCTTCTCATCACCCACAGCCCGCCAGAGTGACCGCCCACAACACACCCACCCAACAATATCCGTCCCGCACCACCATACTGATCAAGCTGGAGCAGTCTGTGTTAGAGCGAGAACAAGTACTCAAGTAATCCTACATCGCCCCCCTGTTGCCTAGTCCAACATCTTATCGTAGATCCCATCTTATCTAATCTTATCTCTTGCGAGACTGCCGTTCCCCCCATGACATGTCCTGAGAGCGAGTTCTCCAACACGCCATGGTCACCGTACGTGGGATTAGCATCTCCCCTCCGCTTGTAAACACCTCCTGCGCATGGGCCTCCGACGAACCCCAGCTTGCAGCCTTGCTCGACTGTCCCTACACCGGCGCAGTCACCACTCGAACGGCTACGCTCGGCGGTTTCGAGGAAGACGCCTCACACACGGTGACCCTTTTCTTCCTCGCGTTCTCGCGCCCACTGAACCCGACCTCGTCAAGGTCACCTTCCTCAAAGACGCCCTCTCCTCCCTCAATTCCTACGGCTACTCTCCTCACCCCCTCTTTAGCTACGTCGGTCCTGGCGGATGGATCCGTACCCTCCTCAGACGCAGCCCTACCTCCACCAAACCATTCATCATCAGCATCACGGAAACACACGCGACCGACCTCCGTCTCATGCTCAACGCCATTCAAGGCCTCCGTGCCGCCCAAGACAGCTGGGCAGCACGCATCGCCGTCGAGCTCAATGCGAGCTGCCCCAACATACCCTCCCGTCCACCCCCATCCTACGACCCCGCCGGTCCAGTCCTCGTCGCCCTCCTCGACGTCCTCGCAGAGTTCTTTTGGAAGGACAAGAGTCTGACGATCGGGATCAAACTCCCACCGTACGTCGTGGGTACACAGATTGTCGACGTTGTACGGACCATTGCAGCGTATTCGCGCGTCGATCCAGAGTCGGGCATGTCTGCGAGTCCGTTTGCGTTCTTGACGTGCACCAATACGCTCGGAAACAGTCTGGCGTTTGCAGACCAGGTCCAAGGCGCGGCGGGCGAGTTTGCGGTGCCGTCTGGTGTTGGAGGTCTCGCCGGAGAAGCGATACACGCGTTGTCGCTCGGGAACGTGTACACGTTCTCGAGGCTGTTGGCAGAGTCAGAAGATCCTGCCTTGCGTGACATCGTCATCATCGGTGCAGGCGGTGTCACCTCCCCAGAAGCAGTCGCCCGCATGCATCGTGCTGGTGCCAAGGTCGTGGGGAGTGCGACACTCTTGGGAAAATTGGGGGTCGCGGCATTTGAAGAGCTCGCTCGACGATCGAGCGCAACGCTTTAGATTCAGCGCGGAGTGTACTAAAGGATACATGACAAGTCAAAAAAAAATACAGTGACATCCGATGATGTAGATTAGCTAGGTAATATAACGTCGTTAAGTGACACAATAAGTCAAAACGTCCAACTAGTAGTAGTATGAGAAGTTGTCTGATTGGTTCGACGAAAAAAGAGAAGAAAAATCCGGGACCGATTGTTCTGGCTCTGTATGATCGTTCTGTACAAAGTCCATGACCGAGTGAAAGTGACCGAGGGGAGGAATGGATCTGGGGGAAGACAATCCGTCGTATAGGGTGTGTTGATAGGATTGATAAAAAGGAGAACCCCACAGAGACGCTAGATCGTCTGATATGCTTGCGTCGGTGGGAAAGTAGAGCGGTGGCTCGACGTGGTGTGCGCCGGGCGCGATGCCCGCGGGAGGCTGAGAAATCGTTATATTGGGACAAGCATCATATGATGTCAGTGGCTCACTTGAGGCATAAAGTTATTGTCGGGTACTTGATCCGAAGTCGACTGGGGGGGCAACAGGGGGCTGCGAAAAGGTGGGATGTCGCTGGGTTTGGAGTCCTGCGGATCCGGACGCGTCCTATGACCCTCGGTGCTTGTGAATGCGTCGACGGGGGGTCGTTCGTGGTCGAACTCTTTGGCGGCGGTCTCCAATTCCTGACCGTGTTTCCCTGCCATGACCAATTCGGCGAGTCTCTCGCACCGTTTCACGTCTTCGGGGCCGTTCCTGCGCACGTTGCGCTTCGCCGGCTTGTTGGCACGCCCTACTGGACAAAAGCGATAGTTGGGATAGCGTTCGGCATGCTGTGCCTTTTCGGCCGCTGCCTTGTCGCGCCAGACCTGTTTCTCGGTGTCCGAGAGACGATTCCAGCAATGGGCGATGATGCGGGTGATATGGCGGTTATCGTGCTCTATTTTTGCGGTGATCTTTTGGGCGGCGGCGAAGGCGGAGCGGAAGAGCATGAACGCGTTTCTTGGGCGGGGGATGTGGTTCGGATTCTTCTTACGGTGTGATGCGCGGGAGGGGGGGATGGGCATGGCTGCGAGGGTCGCAGAGGAGGGGAGAGAGTATAATTCGAGGGACGGGGAGTGTTCCTCGGAGGAGGAGGAGGGGGACAGTGAGGCGCACATGAGGACCTCGTCAAAGAGAGGCCACTGGTCTTGGGGGGGGACGAGGTCAAAGGGGAGCATGACGGAGGGAAACGCGACGCGCTCATCTTGGAACCGAGGCGGGTTTTTATCCGTCTCTCTTTCATAGGATATCACCCCTTTGTCAAGTCACATCGGTCTCTTTCTCAAATCACATAGATTTCCTTTTTTGGTATGTGAAGTAATGTGACCGGCATCTTGCGCTGCCACGTTGCACGCTTCCCCCTACACCCGATGTCGCGCTGCTTTCATCAACTCCAGCATCCGTCCGAGCGCGAGCAATCCGAAACTCTGCGGCCCGTAAGATCCCGGCTTCTCCCTCAGCATGCTCTCTGCTGCACGCCACGCAGCCCACGCCCGCTTGAACGACTCCGCAATCTGACGCGTCTCCCGATAGAAATCGCTCAGCGTCTCGTCGTCCCACGTCTCGTCGTCGGAAAAGTCTTCTTCCTGTTCTTCTTCGTGACCACCGCTCCCCCGCATCTCGGACCTCACAGCACGCACAAGTTCGTGGGTCTACGCACGTCAGACTCGTTCACCGTCACGCGACGACTACCCACCTGCAGATTCATCGCACCCACCTCCTCCCGTCTCCGATGATGGTCAGACCAGTTCGCCATGATCGTACCGCTCACGAGCTCCGACTCCGACACGTAAACGTCCTTGTTCTTCGAGATCGTATGCGTGGTCGCAATCGCAAACAACTGTCTGCAATATTCCTCCACCAAATACTCCATCTCCTCTCCCAACTCGGCAGACGGCGCGGCCAAACTGAGCCCCAGTACATACAAGTTAATGCTGCCGAGAGCCGCTGTGATGACGTCCCCTCCAGATGGCGTGTCAGACTCGTTCCATTCAGCCGGCATCCAGTCCTTGACCGGAACACGACGATACAGTTGTCCAAGCAGTTTCGGACTATTGTAGTACATGTCCGAATTCACATCAGCCCCCTCTCGAGCGAGAAAGTCGGGCTTGACCCGGTTTCGGTTCTTCGGGAGGTCTTGGATCGTGACCGGCGTCCCCGTCTTTGGGAAATCGACAGCTTGCGACGCGAGCTCCGCCAACTTGAGACAATCATTGCAATACGGGTCCGCAAGATCAGAGAAACGAAGATGAGAGATGGCGATATGTCCGACAAGGTCCGCCTCAATCTATGCTGCCCGCATCAGGCAAGTAGTAGGATCGACAGACACACTCACGTAGTTGAAGATAAAGTCCACCACGTCCTCGATTCCACAGGGGTGCGGAGTCTGCTTGATCGGCAGTGACACATATTCTCCCGGAGCCGTTATCATCTGCGGAATTAGATCCGGCTACATGGCTCTCAGACAACAATGCATTGACCAGAAAGGAAAAACTGACGTCAAGGAGCAGATTGAAATCATCTCCGTCCAGGTCCCCTCCCCCGAGGCACGAGGAGAGCGGTCGGTCGCCCCTGTCAATCCAATTTAGTCCACGGCGGAGCTTCTACGATAAACACACCTACCTGCATGAGAACACGACAACGTTCGTCAGATGCTCCAGCTCTTCCCTTCGCACTGCAGTCACGGTCTGCACGTCTCCCGGATGTATCTGAGGACTGCGCGTGATAGCGACCGTGCCCGTGATCTTCTGGTACAGCCCAGTCTTCTCGTCATGAACGGTCGCATAAATCTCCCCCTCATCCAAGCAGTCCCATTCATCAGACACGCCAAGGAGCGTGAACGATCCTGGAACCGCAATGTGAGCCCGATACTTGAGCTCACGCAGGATGTGTGTCTCGGCGCAGTGCAACGCGTTCAAGATCAAGTCGTTATACAAGCTACCCTCCGTCTCGTCATATATCCTCAAATTCAATATCGACGACATGTTGCTGAGCAGCGATGGGAGGTGGAACGACGTGCCCAATCCGTGTTGCTGCAACACCTTGGATGCGTTGCTGAAGGAGTGCCGGATAGACTGGGCCTCGTTGATCGAACGATTCTGCAATTCGATGATGCGCTCTTTGTTCGCTCCGAGGTATTCCAGGAGCACGATCAGAGGTCGATTCAGGAACATGGACTTGGGTCGGAGAGACGTTGACTGGATGTCAAACGTGCGATTGTCTGGGGCGTCAAACTTGACTTGCGAGGGCCGTAGACAGACGACTCTGCCCTCCAGTGTGGGATCCTGCACGACCATACCCTTGGCACCGCCTAGACGGAACTGGTAGGCCGAGGGTGTCTTGCCTCGCGCGGGACGTTTCTTCGTCCGCTGGTTCGCTCTCCAGATAGCGTGCGCAAGCTCAGTCGAGATGGGGCTACATCCGTCCGTCATCACTTTGTTTTCTGGGGATCTGATGTCATCGATCATCATGATTTCGTCCGGCGCTAGGGTGATAGAAGGGTCAGTAGCCGAGAATGCCTGAGACCAACGAGCCCCGAGTCTAGCAGGCTGATGTAACAAGCGCGAGAAGTCACCCTGTGGAATTGGACTCATCAGCGCAAGTGAGCATTCAGAGGCACGAGACAGCACTTACGAGACTCTCCCTGATCGTTTGTGCGTCCAACAGTCTTCCCTGGTCGTCATGGAATGGCGTGACAAACCAAAGCGAATGTTCCTTGAGACCACTCATGGAGTATCCCAGCATGTGGTAGCGTCTTCCCGCAACCAAACAACTGTTGAGCAGAACTGGGCGATACCGTTTCGCAAGCAAGTCCGTGATCGACGTCTCCAAGTCTCGCCGAAGCTTCGACCTGTTCTCATCTTGGAAGGAAACACGCAAGAAACACTCGTGGTGTCCGAACCGGCGCAAGACGCTGTTGGACTGATCTGCGATGGGTCCTTCGAGAATGTGTCGTGTTGGCGTGAGGATCATGTGATAGGAGTAGGAGATGGCGGGACTGGGGAGTGCCGCTGCCAGTCGTCCCCTTGGCCGCTGTTGTTCTTCGACATAGAGATCGACTGCGTGCATGAGATGACCCTCAAGCGTCGTCGGCGCAGTGCGATTCCGCCTCGATCGATGTTTGGGCCTCGGCCGCTTGTTCGCCCCTTCGTCTTCCAAAAGAGAAATAAACCGTCTAAAGATCGGCGCTGCTGCATCTCCGTGGCCGTCGCAAAGGCGCTCCAACGTATCCTTCAAAGACCACGCATCAACAGGACTGAGCGTCCAGTTCGTGATGGCTTTCTCCATCTCGAATGCGAGCTGAAAGGGCAGGTCACTGAGAAAGTCGAGCTTCGGACCTGTGTCATGACGGGTCGAAGTATTCTCACGGACGCGGATAGCAGCGTGTTTAGAGACGTGATGAAGGTGGAATCTAAGCTGGGCTGCATAAATGAAAGCTTCCTTGTCATCTTCGTCGACGAACGTGCAGGCCAGACTGAAACAACCCGGAGGCATCGGGACATCAGGGATAAGCCCTTGCGAGCGCCGGGAGTCACTGCGGTCACTGAAGGTAGAATCCGTCTCGATGGCAAAGATTGGAAATGCGTTGGCTCTAATAAAGAGGATAGGTTCTGCCGCTGCGCTGCTCTCGACAATAGAGTCGATCGCCTTTGGTGGATAGGACACGATCGTAGTGGAAGGTTGTAATACCATGCCGGATATGAGTGAGGCGACCTCGTCGGCCCAGTCGATTCGTGGATCGTTCTCACGAAGTGTAAAGCGCACCTGGCGACGCTCAAGATCGCAAGCAATATCAGCCGATCCTTCGGCGACAAACTCGGATGAAAACGACCCATCAGCGAGGAAGCGACCAAAGGCATACGACTTGAGTTCATAAGGTCTGCTCTCGTGGATGCGCCTTTCCTTCTCCAATCTGAGTTGTTGGGGGTCCCTCCATGGTCTGGAGTTGAGAATGGCAACTTTTTCCTCGTTCAAAGGTCTGTTACTCAAGGAAAATGTTACACTGGGTCCTTTAATCGGTACACCGGTTCTACCGTAGGACCTGAGGAAGATGCGTCCCGCGCTCTCGGTTGGAAGAGTGAGAATTCCCTTGCCGCGTGAATTAGGCTTCTTGAAGAGAGTAACATCGAAGTTGAGCACAGGCTGGAGCGGAAACGGCGCCTTGTGCAATATCTTCGCAAGCTCGACTTTGACATCGTCCTCTGTTGCTGCAAAAGCCACTCCGCGCATGAAAAGATCCATGATCTGGTAGTACCCTGGAGCGTAGTTCAAGGTATGCAAATCGATCGATGAGGGATCGCTTACCGTGTTATCTTGATAGGTCCTGTAGAGTGAAGAGTCCCGTCGGCTGGGCTTATAACAGCACGCTTTTGGCGTGGACGCAGACCCCAAAAGCATGGGTTTTTTGATCGCTTATCGATGGAAATTGATGTCGCACACTGGCACGGCAACCACCTGCATGAAATACAATTTTGCGGATCGAGTGCGGTGATCTGCAATTATACATGCTATAATTATAAATAAGTGGGTGTAACAGGGTCAAGTCGACCTTGCACACAAATCCTAATTAGAACAAATCATTGCATATGGATTTAAAGTGGACTCACATCTAATCTACACGACGACGCTTGTCCCTGTACTTGTCTCGTTCGTGATCCACAGCTAATCGCTTGTCCCGATGTGGTGAACGAGATCGCGAACGCCGGCGTAGTTTTCCAGTCTGAGAGTCGCGATAGTCACGATCCCTCATTCGCCATCCTTCCTCACGGTCATTATCTAGGCGCCGCGGTCTATCCAGGTTGGGAGACCGACGATCTCGCTCATCCTGCCGAACCTTATCCTCTCTATCACGCCGTGAATCCCTACCATCCTGCTTACTTGCTGCCGCACCTTGGGCTCCAGATGCTGTGGATCCCCGAGCAGGATGAAAGCCAGAATTTTGAGGACAGTCTTGAGAAGATCTCTGAGTAAAAGGACAGGCACAATAGGTGTGTCTCACCTTTCTTAAGATGCGGTCCGCCACACAGGAAGCAGCCCCCGCTTTCCGTAGAACTGCCACCTGACTTGACGGGACCTGTACCTCCAAAACCACCGTTCGCCACAGTGGTATCTTGATCTAGAAGGTGTGTGTATTTGGTTCTGCTGCGCTTTCCAAAGTTTTTGACCTGCATCACTTTAGGCAAAAACGAGACATCGATTGTGGATTCCGTCGCTTCGGTGTAGTCACGCCTTTTAAGGACTTCGTCATCCTGTGGATGTATCGATCACTATATGCGGCGTATCATGTATCCGCAGTCACTCACCTGATGGAAGGCACCCTTATGCCAATACTTCTGGAGGAACTTCTGTTGGCCTTTTGGTTTTTCCTCTCTGAGCTTGTTAGCACGTTCCAAGTCTTCCTTCAACCGCTGTTCCTCGGGAAGTGCACGTCTCCGTTCAATCTCCTCTCGCTCTTCTTGACGCCGGAGTTCTTCCTCTTTCTCCTTCTTGATTCTCGCGAGCTCTCTGAAACGCCACGCCTCGAACTCTGCATCGGGTTGAAGCCCATCTGTATCGTCTATGTCCGGGATTATGTCCTCTTTCTCCTCTATACGTGTTGTTAGTTGTCGAGTGCCGATTTGAACACGAAGACGTACTTTCTGCCAATTCCCTCTTGATGCTCTCGGCGACCAAATCATGGCTTTCTTTCTTGCGCTGTTCGGCAGCGAGCTCCTTTTGCCGCTGCATCTCTTCCACTTCTTGAGCGATCGCATCTCTCTCTGCTATGGTCGCACGTCCGCGTCTGTAGTATACCCGGCGTTAACAAGCGAGGGATGGCCGAATGAAGAGGAACGTACTTGGGGACAAATACGGGTCTGAAGAGCAGCTTGGGTTTTTCTTCTTCTGAATCGGGTTCGGATTCGTCTTCGCTCGACTAAGTAACAATAGTTAGCGGTAAGTTATAACGGTATATGCGAAAGCTCGCCTCCTCTTCCTCCTCTACCTGCGCCTTTGCCTCCTCGAGTTCTTCCGACTCTTCTACGCGGCGTGACTGATGAGAATAAGGAAGAAAGCGTGCACATTGAGCGACATGCCTTGTTCCATGAGCGTTCTGCCGGACTCGTCACGACCTGCCACGATGACCTTGCCATCTCGAGAGATGCTGACGTCTTTGAGCGAGACATTGAGTGCACGCGCAGACTTTGCCTGAGTCGACCGTGTTGGGTGTGGTTCTTCTTCCTCGTCCTCTTTTGCAAAGTCCTCCTCGTCACCGATGGGGACGTCGCCCTCTTCGGCCTGTTCTTGCTCCTCCTCCTCGTCGGAATCTGACTGGACCTCTGCGACGCCCTTTGGAGCCTTTCCTTTCCAGTAACGGCCAGCAGCTCGCGTCGGTCTGGCGGTGGTGTGCTTTCTGACCTGCGTCGCGAGCACGGTCGACATGGTTGACGGTCCCAAGAGTCTAGTACGTAATCAGCACCGTTCAGCCAGCCAATGAACGCCAAGGATATCAGTGATGATTAATAGGTTGAACCCGTCCATGTCGTCCTCGCTCGCCCGCTCGACTCTCTTCGCGACTCGCCGCTCTCCCTCGACGTCCCATCGCCATGCCATGATGTCCGCCCTCTCCCGCCCCCCATCTTCCATACCAGATACGCGGCAGCATCCTCCACCACTCTTCAAAGACGCCCCACCAGTCGTCGTACCCTCCGGCGAAGCCGTCTCAGCAGACGCAGCCTCCCCCCAGGTCGCCGCACGTCCTCCACCCCTCCCGAAATCTCCACGCCCGAGACCGACCATCCGGTCTACCAAAGCAGCCCTGTCCATCGTGCGTTTCGCTTTCCGATGCGTCCCGTCGATCCTGACCAATTTTGGGCTGGCTTAGACACCTCAAGCCGTGCTGAGACTCCGAGCTCTCGTCAATGGCCCGACACCCCAGCTCATACGCATTGGGGTACGCAACAAGGGTTGTGCCGGCCTTTCTTATCATCTAGACTATGTCGACGAGCCCGGGAAGTTCGACGAAGTCGTCGAACATGACGGCGTACGGGTCCTCATAGACAGCAAAGCGTTGTTCTCCATCATTGGCAGCGAGATGGATTGGAAAGAGGATGCGCTGAGGTAAGGATTTCTGGTTCTCGTTTGGCGTTGGAAAACTTGCTCACGACATGTTCTCTGACAGCTCCAAGTTTGTTTTCAACAATCCCAATGTCAAGGATGCTTGTGGATGCGGAGAATCCTTCACTGTCGCGTAGTACTCATACTGACAATTCTGCAACGCACGATCCCAAGTACCCACATCAATATTCAACCCTCACCCGTCGTTTTCCTTCTATTTACCGTTTCCATCTTTGTATCACTATTATACACACTACCGCAATTACAGATGCCGACACGTCTCGATGCTTTTCAAGGTCTAGAAGTACCCATGTGAACACGTTCTGGGGAAGTGGGAGTCTTTGCTCGCATGCCGACGTATCATGGTACACATTAGAGTACATACAGTGTCCTCATATCGTCACACTACGTTTCCAACCCCAATGGTAGGTGGACCACCAAAAAAAACCAAGTGAACGCGAATCACGGTCACCATCAAACATCCAGAAATTCCTTGGGCATGTCAGCAAAAGCTGCAGCGCCATCGCCCATCATCGCTAGCTGGGTAAGGCATACCGCAGTTTGGCGGTATAGCCGATCAAGCAAAGGTTGGGCTGGACGTCCCTGGGATTCTGTACAAGATATCAGTCCTCCTCGCGGCAGACGTGAAGGACTTGACTCACGCAAAATAGCTTGGTTAAGTTCAGTAGCAAGGGTCACCCTCGCGGCCTGCCCCGCGACCTCGGCTGCATCCCCCCCGGCCTCCAACGGATCATCGTAAGCCATGATCACCGACGTCCGCTTAAATATCGCACGAACTTCCGCACGATTCTTGTAATCGGATTCCAACTCCTGGCCATACGCAACGGCCTTCTCGAGGGCAAATCCATACTGCGCAGCCGTTGCGCCAGCCCAGCTACTCGTGGAAGATAGCGAGATGACTGAGGGCTTACGACTTGGTCCAATGGCAATTGGTGCACTGCCCGTGGGCATGCCCATCTCTGTGTGTCCGCCTACCCCTGGCGTATCAGCCTCTGCATCACCATCGTCAATGTCCATGCCCGCTCCGTCCACCATGACCCCTCCGTCGCTACCCACCGTGTCCTCACTCACAGACTCCAACACTGACCCAGATACAGATCTGGACACAGGTTCACAACCCTCCACATTCATCTCATGTTCCTCTGCCGTCATTTTCTTCTTCAATTCCGCTGCCTCCAGCACGAGCTCGACAAATTTCCTGCATCGAAGCTTAAATAGCATAAGTCCTGCGTCTGCCTGGAGCACTAGTGGGAAATGTTTTCGAGTCGCCGTTAGTGCGGTGTCCACATCCCCGGCGACGACGGATTGGATAATGTGAGTACGCAGCTCGATGTCGTCAGCCGGAATCGGAGTTAAGACAGCTGTCCTTGACACGGAAACGGTCGAAGGACCATCACCAATATCCATATCCATTACATAGTCATCCGTAGGTGTTGCCACGACCGCCGTGAGTACTGGTACGGAAGCGACAGACGACGCACGAGCGGAGAGTCCTCCACGCGTGTGACATTGTGACTCGAATGCGCGTGCTGTACGTGCGTAGCCGTGGTGCGAAAGATAAGACAAGACAAGGTCGTTGAGGGGAATCTTGTCACTCGGGTCAGCAACAGAATCAGCCATAATGGCAGGAGCAGGTGTGCCATGCGACCGAAGCCTCTCCGCGGGCCATGTCAAGGGAGTAGATTGGATCTTAGCCCAAGTATGATTGCGTTGTTGAAGAACGTGGTCTTCTATGTCGTACTTGAACGCCTCTTGTCCAAAGTTGGCGTGAATAGATTCGTTAGTGTAACAGAGTCCTACAGCCGGAAAAACGTCACTATCTTTCCCAACATTCTCGAAAACTGTGCCTGGGGATATCTGTTGGTCATGAGAGTAGCGAGACTCAGGTTGAGCATACCAAGAAGAGAGCCATTCTTAGTGTAGAATATCTTATTCTGAGTGAAATCGATGCCACAGCCAACGACGTCACCCACTAAATATACAGGGTTAGGAACTCTGTATTTGTTCACGGACTGGCGTTGCGCGTACCTCCAAACGTGGTTCCAAATGATAACCCGTTCTTGTCACCAGAACATATGGTACCGCTTTCTCCGTGATATCCCCACGAATTCTTTTCCCACCCGGGGAGGCGCGATACTTTGACGTCACGAGTGATGAAGCTGGGGGTTACCTGACATCAATTCCATTACGATTAGCAAGGAAATGGCGAACCCAATGCTTATGCGACTAAGTGGGGAGTATCAGAACGAGCGCACTGTAGAGAATAGGGTGAACATACCTCTTCGATGCTTTGCTAGTGATCTCCACTTCGTAGTAAAATATTCCGCAGGCGGGCGGTACGGGAACAGCGGTACGGGCTGTTGCCGCATCTTTGTCAGAGCCTCCAGATGCTCCTGGGGGCTAAAGTTATTTCTGGGAACAAAAGACCAAGTAATAGCTCACCTTGATATACTAGCTCTCGGCCATCTCCACACACGCTTAGATGCGGGCTTCTGTATTCGTCGCACCAGCGCGTGGGTAGCGACAAAGCTGGTGACGACGGAGGTATAGGAGATGGGGTGCTTTTCCGAACCTCGCGGGGAGGGCTCATGTCATCTTCGTCACTATCGGATGACGGTGATCGTTGCGCCCGTCTTCCACTCATGGAATCTGACCTCACAATCGGTTCTGCTCTATGGAGAGGAATCAATGGCAAGGATTCTGTCTGCAATAGATGCCTGAGCGCAGAATGTTCCAGATAGGCTGGACGAGGAAACGGAAGCGTTTCTGCGGTAGCAAGTACGTGCACGACGGAAGACCGTTGCGTACTGCGCGCACTGACGCCAGCGGAGCTCGAACGTCTCATACGAGTTGGGGAGCTGGATGACGCAGATGAATTAAGGGGACACATTGTATCAGTCGTGCGAATAGAGTCAGCCCTGATCACACGAGGTTCATAAACGGTGTACGGAGATGCGTTACCCCGGCCGGATAGGACTGAGGGGTGAGTGAAAGAACGAGAAGTAGGCCGAGTGGGGGGACTGGATGCAATAGAGCTGCTTCCACGGACGCCATGTGGGATGCCTATAGCTCCGGGGGGGTTGCGTGGAGGCCATCCCTGGCTCGCTGTGCGGGGGCGAGACTGGGTAGGGCTAGTAGAGAAGGGTATGGAGATTACGGATTCGATGTGCCGGGCGGGGGAAGCTGGTGCACCCCGAACTGGGACGCCGGAAGACCGTGGATGCCGACTGGACATGAAATGTGCTTGGGTTGTCTCCAGGTCAAGCAGAGGGGAGTACTCGTACAAACGAACAAGGTTGACTCGAGGGAGGGAGGAGGAGGAGGAGGAAGTGAGAAGAAGAAGCGAGTGCCGGACTGATATGGGCTACTTATAGTGCTAGTCGCTGGCAACTCCTACAAGGGAGATTGACGTGAGGGAAATGTCACAATTCGGTCACAATCGTATCACGCGATCACGTCCGGGGTTACGCGTCAGTTTCCTCGTCCACACCTCACCATCATCATGGTACCTTTCCAGTCCTCCGCGTAGCTTGATCTGACCCGTCTTTTCAACATAGGAACCTTCCTTACACCTCGTACCGCCCGTAGAACAAAAGACCGCCTCCCTGACTGCCAAAGCCAACAGCCTTGGGCTCCATGACACCCTCCAATATGGTCCACGCAGCATCGCCGCGGAAACGAAATCGAGGGGTGATATCGAGCATCGTCTCTCACGTGTAGGCAGTTCCCTGACCGTTCCGCTTCATGTCGTTCAACGGAGTCCACCAGTGGGAGGAGACGCAAGACAACTTCAAATTGACAATGTTGCGCGACCTGTATGGAGTGCACGCACCGGCACGTCTACTCATGGAGCGCAAGATCGTCGCTGTCGTAAGCTCGCGTGTCGATAAAACTATCTCCGTGCTGACTGTTTGGCAGAACCCGCATATGCCAGGCATGGGACGGAGCAACATACACCTGGATATCTTGATGGGCAGGGACGAGACCTTGGATTCCGAAGACCTCTTCCTCGGTTGGTCTGTCATTTCCACTCGATTCGACGCTGCTAATATCGTGGACAGCGATGGAGCAGGGCTTTCCTCAGAATCTCCACTCGGAAATGGAAAAGAGATTGAGGTTGTAGAGGTAGAGAGTAGCACACCCCTAGGAGCAGAATCGGACGCGTGTGTGTAGTTGTTTGGACTCTGGTCGGAGCTGTCCCCCAGTTCGAGACCATCGCATCAGTCAGCTTCGATGTCGGTGCAGACGACGACGGACGCTTTCGATTCGGTGCTGCAGCCCAGGCCATCCTTATCAGAACCATCTCTCCAGTCCGGCCCTTTACTCTCGTTCGAACACCAACTCAAGGTGCTCACAGACTCCTTTCTCAGCTTTTTCCAGGAAAGGTATGTATCGTCGTGACTAATGTGATGATGCCCCTCGAGATAATGTAAATACGTCAGGAAGCGAATAGAGGAACTATAGTGAGCGTCTCTTGGTCCATATCTCTTCGTGTTTCGTGACGCGCCCTAGCGTCGAATCCCTACTCAGGTTGCATCGGAAAACAAAGTCCATCGATGCCTTTCTGGATGATCGTACGGATATGAGTACGGCTCGTCGCGCGTGGGGCGAAGTCAGGGACAACGTAGAAAGAGGTTCGTCCTTCCCTACGGCGTCCAAACCTGACAGCGCTAACTCGCATCTCACAGAAGCGCAAACGAGACAAGCGTTCCTCTCAACCCTCACTTTGGATGCTGTTCATAGTCTGATAGCATTAAAGGTGCATCCCCTTCTGGTGTTGCGCGACGACCGTGGCTGAGCGATGTTCTTGAACTAGGAAACCCAAGAACGTACACGTAAACGGATCAAGGAAAATCTCAAGGAATCTCATTCTGCATACTCGGATTATGCAGAAAACACTTTACCGAAACTGAAGCGCACTTACCTCAAAAAGTGCCAAGAAGTGGAGGTGGAATCTTTCACTCTCACCGCTCTCATCGAGCTTATTCATAGTCAGGATTACAAGCTCGCAGCTGCATCCACTCCCTCCCAGCCTCCTTCGAATGCGCCGCACGGCGAAACTGGCGGGACTTCCATGCCCAACTCTCGCTCAAATCCTGTCTTGCCCCCAAGACCCATCGTAACTGCCCCTCAACCTCTCCGGCCCCTCGATCGAAGGCCTTCTGGCACTACACATGTCGCACGTAACCGTTCTCCATCAACTTCTGGCACAACATTTTCTGATTTTGCCCAGCATGGTATGCAGTTGTTCTTCTGATTTGTGCATTTGTAATCGTTATTCTGCAGGTAAGAAACAACTCAATCAATTGATGACACTCCTGGATAAGGGTTCCACAGTCAAGGAGACATTGGGTGTACGCTCCGAAAATAGCGCCCTTCGTGCAGTCCGCGCAAAACGTGAAGCTGATGAGGCCGGTCAGCTCCGTTTTTGCGTAGATTCCTCATCGATTTGTTTACGTTCAATTCAGACAAGGAATACCGAAAGGGGGTTCACTGGCTAGAAACTCTTCGACTTCGTCGAACGAAGATATTGGAGAGCGCATATATGGTACGAGCTGTATAAGGCTGTAATCACGCCGTCTATCATTCTGACTGAACTCAAGAGCCTGGAAATTTTCGTTCGTGAATATTCTGGCACTGTCAAAAATGTACTAGAAAAGTATACCGACAACATGACGTTCGCATATTTTCCTCGGATTATGGGGCATGGCACTCATTGGCTCATAGAGCGACTACCATGACACAGACACAGCTCTCTGAACACGCAAGATCAATGATTACAAAGATATCACCCGAAAAAGATGTATCCCTTGTCACAGCACACATTCCCCGTGCTTTGGCGTCCTTAATTCCGAAGTCCATATTGTACTACAACTATAATGTTGGGGAGTGTAGCGATTTGATCTTTGGTGTCAGCCTGGTGGATTATGCGACTTCTCGCGGTCTAGGGGAAACGGAAATCCCAAAGATTGTTCGGATCTGTATACAAGAAGTTGACGAGAGAGGTTTGGAATCAGAAGGTATCTACCGCGTAAGTTCTTTTTTCTTTTTCCCCACTTGATTCTGAATCGTAATTCTACAGGTGTCAGGGCGCCACGCTGTTGTACAAGACGTGCGGCTTTTGCACTTGCTCGTTGGAG
>JBBPLY010000036.1:70385-82624 GCA_038090035.1 Xerocomus nothofagi | reverse complement strand
CCTAGCTGATTCGTTAAATAGTTGCTTGTCGCTGTTTCGATTGCTCTACCCTTCCTTGCAGTCCGCGCGGCGTATAGCGTGCTTTCCACCTTCTCATCCAGTTCATTTACTGGCTCCACCGATTCCAATAACCCTCTGGCCAAATTCAACATGTTCTCAGGAGAGTGGCAACTATACGTTGTCATGGAGGTAGCCACCGAGTATGCTGTGGTGATCATCTACACGGTGGCCGGCACTATGTTACACTTGGACCAAGACTACGGACTGCAAGAGGCCGATGAATATCCCCTATACCGCTCTCAGTACCAGTATTAAGCGATTGGTAGCCTGAACCGCTCCTCGTATGAAAAATCGCTTATGACATCGCCGGCTGTACGAGCCCCAGGCTGTTTGCTTTACCCTCTCCCTCGCGAGTACGCATGGGAGCTTGCCCTGACGCAGGTTGTATCCGTTATTTAGGGAAAGAATCTTTGGGAATGGACGACCCGAGGCTGTTTGGACTCCTATTTCAGTGATATCGTAGATACATTGTATTCGTTATCTATTCAAAAGTTTGACTAAACTAGGGTGTTGATGCTGAGCGTCACTGACGATCAAGCACTATGATGATTCGGAGACAATGTCAGAGCTGCATAGTCAAGCATTCTCCAAGCTGCCCGAAAAGCAGTCGTCAATTGATCTGGAGAATGCTCCGGCTTAATTGAGCTCCTGAAAACTATCCTTCTTCCCTGTCAACCTGTATACCCGTGGCCAAGATAATCTGGCGAGGAGTTACTTTGCAGAGGCAAAGCTCAGTGAGGGTTGAGTGGGTACTTTTTACAGAGACAGTCGCTTTATAACTTATGGACATCAAATGGATTATGTAACTGAAACGTAACTATGACTGTACCCTGATATCCTTAGCCGATAGGCATCAAGGCCCGGATGGAAGTCGGGTAGTCATTTGGTACTTTCCACAGCCAAAAAGGTCCTATCGAGCATTTGTGAGCAAACAAGATTGGCCATCCAAGCCAGCCTGAATCTTACCGGCAGGATCACCTGGAGGGAAAGTATAGTCAAGATTGGTCTTGCCATTGAGTATGAATTGCCTGACGACTCACCACGCTCATGATAGGCACCAGTCCAGGTTCCGACAACCCCTGTTGCGCTTGCTATACTCCCAATTTGTACCCCTTCTGAGCTGTAGACGATTTTCCAGGATTCAATGAAGTACTCTAGTATCGGATGAGGAAAGCTAGGATACCTCCATTGCATCCGTGCTTCCCGTGCAGACACCTGACGTTGCCATCGGATCATCTCATGGGGAAAAAAAAACACATCAGAAGACTCACAAATCGCCAGCGCACCACGTCATCGTCAGCCATGTATACTGACCCAACTACCGTGGCTTCGTTGCCGTGAACACCGAGGGATGAACCGGAAAAGTAAAGTGTAGGATACTTTGTATCCTCTGACTGGGGGAAGCTGTCGAGGGTGTAGTAGGATGGCACTGCATCCGGACTTATGAGATGAAGCTTGAGCTCAATCAAGCGAGTTGCCTCGGAAAAATTGGGGTCGTCAAAAAACGATCCGTCCTGGGTACTATGGCCCGAGAGGCTCCGGGTGGAAAGCTAAAAATGCACGTGTCAAATGTAGTTTGTCAATAGCAGAAAAACTTGATGTACGTTGAAAGCTAGAACGGTCACTTGAGAAAGACGCCAACTCGGATGTCGTGCTACTCACCAAACAAATCGCTTTGCAACCCTCGCCCATTTAGCTTTTAATGTCATGAAATGGGTAGACACAACGCACCGATAATCCATAAACGAGACAAGTCGTCTCCAATTTCCCTCCACACATGCCCAGTCATGGGGAACGGGTGTGGTTGCATGAGGTGCAGAATATGCCCGAGTTGCCTCGAGACCGCAAGGGGGCTTCGTGTCCAGAAAATACCTTGAATGGTCCGCGAGATTGAAGGCTATGACATTCATGATACATTCTACATGGAACCAGTTCACCTTTCCTGTCTTTGGCATGAATGGTCCCCAGTCATTGGACCTGTTGTGGTTACTGAGGTCGTACACCTGGCACCGGCTCCTAGTGCGCATCAATTTCATACGTGCCTTTCCTTCTTCATCGTCGCATTCATCAAGTGTGAGCGCCAAACAAGAGCGGAGACGAGCGAGCGTCTGACAGTTGTGTCGCCGGGTGAAGGATGGTAGTTGTAACATGTTTGTGGATTTTAATACATCCACCACCCACAGTAGACTGGAAGACGGAACGCGTTCACGACCTAGAAATACAGGCGAGGCGGTCCGCACTACGCCTAGCAAGATGACAAGAACTGCATAAATATCGTCGGGGGTGGACCAAGCACTGCGCACGATCATTTCTGCGTGCACTCTACGCTGAAGCTCCGTTTTCCAGTCAAACTGAATGCCATTGTGGAAGCCTTGGCGCGTTTTCCGGGGGTCGTCGAAGGGGAAGAAAAGGAATAGCTGACGCCAGAGATACTGATCCGTGGTGTCATTTACAAGGGACCAGGCAGCGCGACATGTTTGAGAAAAAGAGGCAATGTCACGAGGACGACAGAGTACGAGTGCTTGTTGTGCGACTTCTGTTGGTACCGTAGACCAGAATTCGAGATTCGAAGCCGACATCGAGATACTGAGAGAGAAGATGAGGGGGGAACCTGACTTAAAAGTTAGGAAGGCAACCGGCTGTACTAAGCATAGTCAGCAGGTCTAACATGATCAGGAAATATTTCGCATGAGACCGTTGGATATACACATCTTCTCAGGACACGTTGATGGGAATCCCGAAGATGGACCTACTGAAGCCGCGCGCGCGATGTGATTATTGTGATACGGGCTGACTCTGGGTGCTTACTGTATCTCGCGCTCACGCTTAGTGGCTGTTTGGAGATCGTGCCCAGGCGCTGCAGCGAGAGTTAAAGAACCGTGATCAAGTTCGTTGTTGGCGTGCTCAGGGATTACTACTGCCGGTATAGGATAGGATGAAGGGTCTTGAGGTAATAGCTCAAGGTCATTGATTTGGCGCTGGATGCAAAAGCAGCAATCCCCGGCAACTCAGAGGCACTTGGCAGAAGACGTGTCAGTACTCGGTAATCATTAGACTGCGTTCCCCAGAACTGCAAGGGTGGGATGTTGCAAGGCCATTATGTAGATCGGTAGCGGGGCAAGCGCCAGTCTCCGGATTGGTTATGGTTGATGACATAATACATTCTCATCTCAGTGCCTGATATTCTCCACCATGCACCGTGGGAGTCGGGGATAAGTGGTCGGTAAAGATTTTGACCCACACAAATTGCTTCTACTACGATGTATTTGGTTACTCACACCGTCTTGTGTTTCTCGTTGTTAATATGTCCTTCAATCGCATTCCAGTTTCCGTTCAAGCTTCCATTTCTCAAGTCCAGTAAAACAGTCATTGCAGAAGAGCAACCGGTCAACACAACTCCTCGTGTAGCAATCATCGGAGCTGGCGCTGCGGGCTCGTCTGCAGCTTTCTGGCTGTCAAAGGCCAAGCAAAGATCCGAAATAGATGTGGAGGTGGATGTCTACGAGCGCGCGTCTTACATTGGGGGTCGTGAGTGTTATGTTCGGGCAGCATGCACCAAGTTGATCGACGCGTTCGTAACGTCTAGGGAGCACGACTGTCTACCCTTACGGTGATCCCACTTATGCACCGGTTGAGCTCGGCGCCTCGATATTCGTCAACGCGAACAAGAATTTGATGCGGGCATCCAAGGAGTTCAACCTTAGTCTCAGTGACTTTGTCGATGAATTCTCAGACATGGGGATATGGGATGGTAGCGAGTTCGTCTTTGTTGTAAGTATTAGTACGTACCTATCTCAACCCGTGACAAACTCCTTGATATTTGACGAAAGGTGGATAACTCAAGCCACTACAAGAGTTGGTGGACGACACTCAAAATGCTATGGAGATATGGTTACACTGCTCCAGTCAAGACCCAACAGCTGTGAGTAGATAAGAATTTTTTCACGTCACTCTACTAATCCGCTTCCAAGCGTTCAAAATCTGATCTCGCGCTTCGTGGGTCTGTACACGGCTGAGTCACCTCGGTGGGATGACGTAGCGGACCTCGCTACAACGCTCGAATGGGCCAAAATGGCTAATTCCACGTGCATCGATTATCTTAATGCAAGCGGTGTTTCCGAATTGTTTGCACAAGAGATGGTCGAGGGCGCTACACGTACCAACTATGGTCAGGTAGGATTATTCTTTCTGGGTTAGAAAACAGGACCAATATGTTCTTAGAGTGTTGATATGATTCATGCACTGGAGTGCATAGTATCTATGGCTGCTACCGGTGCTGTCGGCGTAGACTCTGGTAATTTCCGCATATATGAGAATTTCCTCAGCAAGTCGGATGCCAATGTTTATCTCAACACAGAGGTACTATCATTATCCGTGATCTGCTGTGCAGTTTGAATGATGCTTTTTTTAATGTAGGTCAAAGAAATCAGCCGCATTCGTGATTCATCTCTGTGGACCGTTCGCACTTCTTCAGGAACACAAGTATACAAAGGCATCATTCTTGCTGCTCCTTTCCACCAGACAAACATTTCAATTCCATCGGAGCTCGCGGACAAAATTCATCTACAGCCATATGTCCACCTCCACGTTACCCTCCTCACCACCCGTGATAATAGGATGAAAGCAGATTATTTTGGCTTATCGCAGGGCAGCTATATCCCCAAAGTGATTATGACAACTTTGCAAGGCGTACGGTCTGGCGGAGTCGAACCCGAATTCAACTCAATGTCGTATCATGGTCATGTTCGTAAAACGAACGAGACCGGTCATTGGACCGATCAAGAGGAGTGGAATGTAAAAATATTTTCGAAACAGCGTATCTCAGATGAGTGGTTGTCTAAGGTATTTGACCACGTTGGTTGGATACATAGGAAGGAGGTCAGCGTTTCATAGGCTGTTCTTTTGCTTTCTTCGCTCAACTGTGGCTCCAGTGGGATGCGTACCCGATCTTGCCCCCCGCTGCTAGGTTTCCCCCAGTCAAGATCGATCAAGGATTCTACTATGTGAATGCATTCGAACCGTGAGTCGTGTTGTGTTCTCAGTCATTCACTCGCCTAACGAATTTACCCGTAGGTTCATTTCGACGATGGAAACTGAAACTATCGCCTCACGTAACGCCGTCGACCTCCTTTTGCACGAAAAGTTTGGTTCAGGTATTTGTGGCTCCTTGATTTCCGGTTCCAACGTCCGTGAAAATGCCACCAATATCTCAGAGAGTAGTGATTTTGTGCTGGGATGGGACTGTTGATCTGGAATATGAACTTTTACTGAACGCTTCCTGTGCCATTGCCCACTCTAACCCAGAAGACTCAAGAGGATGGATTGCATATATGCATTTTATATATCCAGTTGCTCTACAACAACTGCTTCAGCATAGTACGATACAGCTCGTAGATAGGAGGACTCAAAAAATAAAAGAACTAAAGTGAACGCATCGAGTCCTGCCCGTGATTCAGTTGACCAGTAAGTGGGATAGTAGAAATAATGTTGTTCCGTTCATCTTTTGACGCCTTTCGTATCTCCCTTTTTCTACGAGGAGTAAGGAGCCTCTCTGATTTCATATACTACCTCATCCCCATCCTTTTCTGGAATAAGCTGGAGCGGAGGCTCCTCTTTACCCCTATCATGAACTTGGTCTGGCTGTCCGTGCCGGTCTCCATTGGAATAGGTGTTCAGCGTTGGCACTTCGGATGGCAGCTCACTAATGTGATCGCCGGGGGCTGTCCAGTCGGAGTAGTCTCTTCGCACCTCGATGTAGTCATTCGCAAATTCTCCGATCTGTTGTAGAGTATTATGTACCGTGGTTATTTGAGACAATGCTCCCAGACTCACCTCGACTTCGTCCAAACCAAGGCTCTCGCCCGCCGGTGTCGTCTTGAGATGTAGACCAGGTATTACATCGATGGCTTTGGCAATCATTGCTGTCACCACAAAGGTGTAAGCGCACGTTGCGCAGACGTAAGCAAACTGGATGTATAGTTGTTTGTAGTTATGGTCAACCCATCCACCTGTGGCATTGGTGTTTACACCGTCGAGGGCAATGGTGTTGTGGGATGCGAAAAGGCCATTCATGAGTAGACCGATGACACCACCAAGAGCATGCTCGGCAAAGAGATCAAGCGCATCATCGATCTTAAGAAGGAATTTGACTTTGGGGATAGATCAGACAGTGAGTGAGTCACCGAGACTGACGAGATCTTACTCTTCGTTGCGTAATTGCAAACTGCGCCAGTGACGATGCCCATGATGACGGCTGACCACGGTTGGATGTAACCTGAAGCTGGCGTAGCAGCCACCAAACCAGCGATAGTTCCCGAACAAAACCCGACCATGCTGTACTTGCGCTCTAAGCGATAATCGAGGAGACACCAAACAATTCCACCGAAAGCGGCTGCCAACATCGAGTTCCATATTGCCATGATTGCACGGAGGTTGGCGCCGAACGCGCTGCCTCCGTTGAACCCGAGCCACCCAAACCAGAGAATGAATGTGCCAAGATTGACCATGGACACATTATGTGGTCTAAAGTTTAGTAGCTCCTTCTCTTGTCGTCGCCCGAGAACCCAGGCATATGCAAGCCCACCAACCCCACTGCCAATCTCGACAGGACCTCCGCCTATCCAACATGAAAAGGGTTAACTTGCGGGACAATAAGATAAAACATAAAAATGAAGTTTACCAGCAAAATCCAGAACACCCCACTTGAATCCCCACCCGTTTATATTCCATGCCCAACAGGCCAAGGGGCAATAGACGAGCGTCATCCACACAAACGTGAGGATCATGGCAGGGAGAACCCTGCCACGTTCGGCAATCCCACCCACTAGAATTCCCACTGTGACGCAGGCAAATTCCATTTGAAAGAAACTGTACAACAAGGCTGGGATGAGGGGTGAGCCCGGGGATGGATTGTCAAGGACGTCGATCAAGCCAACATTTGCGAGATTTCCAATGAATCCGTTGGTCGCAGTCGGCGAGAAGGCCAGCGAATAGCCCCAAAAGTACCACTGGAATATACAAACGGCATTGCTGGCAGTCACGGCCCAGATCAGGGATAATGCGGATTTTCTCCTAGCTAGACCGGAGTAAAGAAATGCTACAAACAAAAGGCGCTGATGAAGATCCACCCGATACTCGGCATAGAATAGTACGAACCGAGGCCGGGAATCATGAAAGCTACCATGGCACCTGCGACGATAATAAAAGATACATCGCCACGATCGAATCTGGGCGAGAAAGATAACAGCGAATTCAAAGACATGGTTGTGAGGCTCACTGGCTAACATCTCCTGGAAGTCATCGCAAGATCGGGAGAAATGAGTGAGCTCAACGTGATACATGAACTATTTATATAGTGTGCGAAGCTCACTTGTTGAGAGCAGGTTAGTTGCTTTAAAAAAGTCGCTGAGCATCATGAGAGGGAGCGGCAGGAGATAAGCTCTGATGCTGGCTAGTGCTGACTTTTTCGTGGCCTTAAGGAGGTGCGGTGAGAAACCTTATATGAGCCACGGTCCATCTGCGGATTGAACCGGGTTAACCGAAGAACTGGTCCTCCCGGAAGGAAAAGGAACAGTACAGTTTTCTATCACGTTTTGGACAGGCCCATTAACCAACCAGAGCCGGCAAAAGGTTGAGGAGAGCAACGTTACATGGCTGTTTTGCCATATGCGTCTGACGGTCGCGAACGTCAACTCGTGTGGCATGTGAGAGTCCTGTCGAAAATGCCGTAACTTACCAGCATAACAAGGTTACTTGCCAGGCCCGGGTCAGTGGCTTAACAATGTGGAGCTTGTCACAGTCTGGAGAGGCCCTTGATTTCCTTCGTCCTCCAATCACAACTCTTGATGCGGCGTGTGCCAGTGGTAGGGTCGCCAAGGAATAACGTTGCATATTATGTTGCAGACGTTGTTGCCAATCCTTGATCAGTCAGTGCGGGAGTCCGACGGCCCGGTTGCCGTCAAAATTGTGTGTGGCGTAGCATCGCCGCTTCCGCATGGTTCGCCCCATTCTCTTCCGTGCATATCCACTGACTGCCCGCGCTACTCGATGTATTCATTCGCGTTCTTCCGCTACATCGTACAACCATAAATATGCTGATAAGCTCCAACAGAAGGCTCGAGAGTGAGTAGCGTCTATCCTTTAGGCCTGTGGCACTATTCTAACAGGTGCTCGTCGCGTCTTCTCACTCATAACTGTGCAACCAAAGACAGGGACTGGACCTTGAGGAATTGAAATCCCAAGCTCGTGGGGAAGCTCGCCACAAGGAGAAGGAGGAAGCTGCCTCCCTTCTCGCGTTATTCAAGAAAGCTGACAGTCAACGTCCGCACCTGAAGACTCTGTCTAATTCTCCGGAAGGCAATACACGCAAAGACAGTTCCCCTGTAAAGGCAAGTGTCTTCGATGCACAGACTCGTACGCAGAAATGTTAGGCTCAACCACTGACTCGCCAGCCACTTTCTTCAATATTGAATCTCTCGAAAGTCGTGGCCACACCGCACACGTCTTCACAAATATCTGCGCTATGGGCTGCGTATCATGCTTCCCGAACTAAGGGTACCGGAAGAGGTTATATCTGTGCTTCCCTCCCTTTGGAGTCGTACATTGCAATGACGCGCGTCGCAAAAAAGTATCCGGTCTTCGTTGTGCCAGTACCTAGAGAGTCTACCTCAGATTCACCTGTCGGCAAAGCCACTGACACACCCCACGAGTTCTTTTTTTTGCAATGGGACTTCCATGCGGCCCCTGCGGCCTCCTCTGCCACGGAACCAAGCCCGTTCGAACCTCTGATGCCAGGTTCCTCATCACACATCCCAGAACCCTCCACTGTCTTGTTTACACCACTCCAAGAATACAAACTTCGCACATCCTTCGCGACGCCATACTTGGTATTGACATTTTACACTGACTTGTCACAATCACACGGGATAGTATTGCTCCGCGGGGAGATCACACCGTCTACCTCTGCAGCCGTACAGTCAGCGCAGGAACCTCCGCAACGCTTCCTCCTGAACCAGGTTGATGCCCAGCTACTGGCGATGGGACTTCAAAAATTTTACTTGTGGGGAAAGAGTGGAAAAGACGGTGATCATGATCCAACCGCTGAAGTGCTATTGAGGCAATTCCACGATGAACCCGACAAATTTAGCTGGCAAGACCTTCTAAACTCCTCGAATGTCGTTGCTTAGCGCTGCTGGTTTTCGCCTACTACGACAAGGATAATTGTGGTCGAGTCTAACTAGTTTACGAGAATGAGAAACACAGGATACAATATAGGTACCTGCTTGCATTCGCTCTTCGCAAAACCTGTTCTTGACAACGTAGTCCTGGTCTTGCCGTCTCCCATATATCCAGCGACGACATTGGGAATGTGACCCGGACTACTGTCCAGTCAAGCGCGCCACTCCGTGTGAATGGCGTTCCTGATGGGCCTACGATGTCGCCGTATACCGTGGGTAATCTTCATACCGCCAACAATGAATGACCATTTCGGACTCTGCTTGACGTGAGGATCGGTGATGTTGTGGTGCCGAAACTAATGAGGCGCTTGACACTGCGTGATCATGACCTTGATGATCGACGAACGCGCTCGGGGAGGCTCGCCACTTGTATACGTTTCAAGTGACAACTTGGGACCAGAGTTGAGAAAACAGTATCCAGGCTTTCTATCGCAGCTAAGATAGTGGACTCGCCGCCTAGCTTGCCCTCTAAAACGGCCGCCCGCGTGCCGATCCTGGTTTCTTCAGGGAACCTCTCTGGAACACAAGCAAAAATGACGACGGTGCGAAACACCGAGAGCTTCCATGACAAGCAATGACACCTGTGGCAACGCGTACGAGAATGCGGTGAGTAACTGTCCCTCAGCTAAATAAGTTCCAATCGCTCTCTACTGACAATGCCGTTGTATCCCGGGTTTGCTGTGATGATTGACAGAAGGTACTGGTGAGCACCGCGGCAGGTGAAGCACTCAGATTCCTCGATTAGAAAAGTTCGATTTCCCTGTAGCTCGGGACCATCCAGATCGTGAACGCGGGGAAATGCCTTGACCAGAAAGAAAAGGGCAAGTTGTACAATTGCCCGACGCTGAAGTTCCCCAACGGTTGCAAAGCACAAATGATTTTTCCGGATGTTCGAATCTAGTAAATACTTACCTCTTTGAACAATCGATCAGTTATTCAGGCTCTGATAATCCCGAGATCCGAGGATGATGCAACGACGGGCGCAGCTGCACCAGGGAATCTGCCAGTTGACCGCCACGCAGATCGTGTGACACCTTTTGTCGAAAGATTCAGAGAATGTTTATCATCGACTCGGAAGTGGAATCTCAGGCGGACTCACCAAAAAGTATTTTGATTGACGTACATCATCTGCGCCCGTCACTTTCTAAGTTTAAAACTAGACTTCTCACCCGCATCTCGACGATAGCTCATTCACGCCGAGGTACAGTAGAAGTGATATATATCTTGAACTTGAATATTGTTCTCCGGCCATACCGTATGTTTCACCATCCAAGTTCGCAACCCACAGACACTGCACTGACTGCAGCGTGACTTGTAGTCAGTTGAATCGAGGCTTAACATATTAATAGGAGATAGGGATCCTTGGCCAATCACCGGACTCTAGTGCTTGTTCCTCAAGCTCGAGAATGGCTTTCCCAAGTTCGCCCGCGGACCCCAACTCGAGTTTCTTCATATCCCTCTCATATGATTGACTGAACGCGTCCACCACTCCCTCTACCACGTCATGAACCTGAATTTGCTCCCCGGCCGCCAATGTTACGCAACCGGCTTTCACACCTGCTAGCCCACAAGCGACCACTTTATTAAACCATTCCAGGGGCTCTTGAGTGATGTTCATTGCAAATCCGTGTGTCGTGAGTCGATGGCGTACTTGGACGCCGATACTGGCTATCTTTGTCGCAGGGTCCAAGAATACGCCAGTGTGTTCCGAGGGAACATGCTCGAGTCTGTGAGCGCTCGACAGATAGCTTTGAAGCATTTTTTGCATTTTACATACGTATTCACGTATGCCAATGGGTGGATACGTGCGACCCAGGTCAAGGAGAGGGTAACCAACGAGTTGGCCAGGTCCATGATAGGTCAATTGACCGCCTCGGGAAGTTGTGACAAAGTCAGCACCGATCTTCGTCAGGCGGGCACGCTCTGTCTGAAGTTCGTGTTCGGTTTGTCGACGTCCAGACGTGTAAACAGGACGATGTTGCAATAACAAGAGGATGTCATGATGAGATGATGCACGTCGCGAAGTGAGCTGAATTTGATGAATTCTCTCTTGCAAAGCAAGCGTCCTCGCATAGGATAGAGGTGTTTGAAAATAGTGGTAGAACACAGGCGGCAATGACATGTGAGGACAAGGTTAGCATATAGCGTAGTGATGGTTCATCATAGAGCCCAGGAATAATTATCGTGTGTACACGAATTCTCCCACCTTCCTGAACGAACCAATGGCGGGGGTTTCCGAATCAAACATCGTCCGACGGAATCTCGTCCAAGGTCACACGGTCGGTAATGTAAATGCGCTTGCTGTCTAATGAGGTACATGATGCATGATGTGTCCGTATAATGTCCGCAGAGGTATGCCGCCCTACACTCGTTCGTGGCAAAAATCAATGCACGATCGTCGCGCGTTCTATGATCCGTATCTTCATTGTTGAGTTCGCTTCCTCGATTTTCTCGGTTTTCCCCACGCCATGTCATCCTCGTCCAAATATTCGGCTTGGATCTGAAAAGTGACAATAAGCAGAACGAACCGTCACCAGTATCCTTGTAGCTCACCCCATACACCTCCTCCCCTTCGAAGCCCGTTGCGGGGTCGCCAGTTCTCTGGTACTCACTTCTTGATGGCTAACCACGACCAAAGTTATCCCATGCGCCGCGAGATGCGAGTGAATACTCACGACGTCGACCTCAAAACCATATCCAAAACATGACTTCAACGTTTGCAAAAATTTGGATAGTCCCAGACGTTTTTTTTCGTTGTTATGGGGTTCGGTCGCCTAGGGTGACACTACTTAATCAGCAAACGGAACGAAGGGTTCGGCAGAGTGTTCGCACAACATTGCGGCGCCAGCGGGGTGTGGAAAAGGAGAACATGACGAGGACGTCGAAAGCGTAAGTTGTAAGTTTCTATGGTTCGTGGGTTTCACACGATGCGGCGTTTATTGA
>JBBPLY010000036.1:52078-62286 GCA_038090035.1 Xerocomus nothofagi | reverse complement strand
AAGAGGGCGCCTTGAAACGCTCACATTTGCTGCGATGGGGGATAACAGTTAGATCGCACATGCAGCGTTTTTCTCGTCACCGTCTTGATACTTACAGCATTGTCGATGTGCCTTGATACACATCCTTTTTTGTTTCTTTCCAACGTCAGCCTCTTGGGTATACATGTGTATAACGTCTAAATCGTCAATTTATAGATCCTGATGCTACCGCCTTTGTTCGCCACTGGACAAATCGAACATCTAGTTTCGTGGTATCGTAGCCAACGTGATTTCTAGCTGATTTTCCACTAAGCTAACCGAGATACTACAGAAGCCGGGTCAACTGCGAGTGATCTGGGTTCGGTATTCAAGGCAACGCACCCTTCTAGGCCTTGTACAATATAGTCGATGTTGCCATCCGCCTCCCGCAAGAGTCTTTCGGGTTCATGAGAAGTGCACACGGCAAGTGTTTGAGCACCAGCAGCGCGGCCTGCTTTGAGCCCGGACGGTGCATCTTCGATTACTAGGCCTGATGTGTACCAGGGTCAGGAAATATCATTGGCAAATCGAGAGTAGTAAACAGCCCACATTTCTCGGGGGACATGCCGAGCGTGACTGCACCCGCGATGTATGGGCCTGGTTTGGGTTTGCCTTCCGTGACATCGTCTGCTGTCACATAACCCTTTCGTGGTATCGGTAATGAGCACTTGGGGAGGGCGAGGCTCGCGTAGAATCTAGACGCTGGTAGGACTGTCATCACCAGCATGCACAAAGACATTGTCTAGATGATGGGTACCTGATGTAACGATGGTCCATCGATCTGGTGCTATCTCACTGAGCTGGATTTGGATGGTAAGCCGGGATCGTGTATCGTCAGCGAGCGCAGCAACTACCTTGTTTAGCAGTGTGCGTGCCCCGTGGAGGACTTGAGGACCCAAACCGTTCCTTTGGTTGGCTACTAGCAGTTCGAAACGCGCGATCTCTTTCTACGACGACCGTGATCTATCACATACATCGATGGACGGATCGACTCACCTCGAGCTCCGTCTCATCCGTGATCCGGCAGTACTCGCGCAAGGTGTCGGTCAGTCTCCTGCCATGCGTTAGGTGGGCAATGTTACTGGGGAGATGAGTATATTTGTTGCGGAATTCGTCCCAGGCGTAGATAACGCCGGGAGTGGAGTCGATGAGGGTGCTGAAATGAATGATATCAGCCGCTTGAAAGACTCGAGCGATCGCAGTCGTTACCCGTCCAAATCGAAGAGGATCTGTACGAAAGTAAGTGAGGTCTGATGAGGGAATAACGAAGACGTATCCCATACCGCATCGACTCGCTGTCGTTCCATTCTAGGTTTGGTTGCTTGTTGTCCTCGGTTGCTAGTGCCACATAATGACCGTCGTTCTACGCTTCACCGCCGGTATAAGAACGGCCCTCATGGACGACCCTCTTCCCTCACTCTTCCCTCAGGCATTGACTGCCCCCACGCTCTTTCGACTCCTCGCCTACTATCATGAGGTTCATCGCGTTCTCTTCGCTGTTGCTTTCGTCTCTGGCTCTGGCCCGTCCCAGCCTCAGACAACGTCGGTCAAACAATTTTCAGCTGCAAAATGGTATAGATGCCGTCAATCTGAAGCAAGTTCGGTCTCGTGTACGCCTGGTCGTTTTCTGATCCGTCATTCTAGCAACAAGTTCACGTCATTGACTGCTACGTCGCCCTGCACCTCTGGTAACGCTTGTATCGATGGTCAATTTGCCCAGTGTGTCAACGGACGTTATGTCCTGTCGCCCTGTAGCTCCGGTTCGACGTAAGTCTCATTAGCGTTTCTCCGAGTCACTACTGATCAATGACCCATCGATCATCAGCTGTGTAGCGGTGCCATTAGTCAATTCTCCCGGGACGAGCATCACCTGCACGACGTTGGCTGATCTGAATATACGCATTGCCGCGACTGGAGCGACCAACTCAAACAACAGTTCCCAGACTTCCTTGACTCTCCTATCTTCCCTGATCGCCCCAAACTTTTCACAAAACGGTCTGGGCACGAACACTACAGAGGCTGGCGAAGTTGCTTCACTTACGTCTACTAACAACTTCATCAACTGGTGCGCTACGCTCCCTAACCTTCCCATCACCAATGGTCAGCAGCTCAAGAATGGTTCTTGCAACCCTGCTCCAATGGGGGCGATCCCTTCCACTTCCAACATGCCGAGCGCCAAGTTTATCGCCCCTGCCAACCTCGCTGTCCTCCCACCGAATACCACCTTTCAAATTTCGTTGGCTGTCAGGAACTTTGCAACAGGCTACTTTGTCAATCCAAACACAAACTACTTTGCAGCACCTCAGCAACTCGACTCAACCACTGGTCTCATACAGGGACACACGCACATCGTTATCGAGGCTCTCGAATCACTCAACCAGACCACTCCCACGGACCCAACTCAGTTCGCATTCTTCGCGGGGCTCAACAATAAGGTCGACGTCAATGGCCGACTGTACGCCAATGTCACTGGAGGTCTTCCAAAGGGCACGTACAAGATGACTACTCTCATCACTGCGATGAATCACCAGCCTGTGTTGTTACCAGTCGCCCAGCGTGGTGCTTCGGATGATACGATCTATGTGAGTCCGAACTCGGCGGCCTGTTGCAACGAGACGATCTGACGCCATATTCTTAGTTTACCGTCGCTGGTGCAGACCAAACTACCAACACCACAACCAGAGCTCCCACCCAAAATCCGCAACCCTCTTCGCCCGCCATTGCTCCTGTTGTCCCCCCTAGCGCCCCTATTGCTTCGCAGACCTCTAGTGCAGGAGAGACCTGCTAGCTTTCGACGCCAACGCAACGTCCCTCTTTGAAGACTATTGGAGAAAAGTCGTCGAACTACCATTGACACCCATTTGCAGACATGACATTTTGTATTTGTATACCCATTTTGGAGCACTCGGTTCCATGTATGTAGTAGTTTCTTGCTTATTGTTGGGTAACATTCCGTGGCGTAGATCATTAGAACCCCTTTCTCGTTGTTTTTCTGATACGGATGAAGGATCGACGCACGACATTATTTCATCCGTGACTCGCTCGATGGACCGCTCCTCGCTTTAGCTTTATCAATCAACTCGCCACAGCGATCGATTCTGATTCTTCCGATATTTCGTATGTCTCTATCATTGCTAATCAAACCCATGAACGATAGCAATTTTGCAGCATCCTTGATCATGTCGGACTCGCGGAGCGCCGCCATCATCAAAGTCCCTGCGACTTCTGCCAACATCGGACCAGGCTTTGATGTAGTAGGACTCTCTCTCTCACTGTATCTGACGCTCACCATCAAATTTGGACCTCCCTCGACCGACCTCGTGAAAATCACTTACTCGGGAGAAGGGGCCGACGAAGTCCCCCTGGATCCTTATCGAAACCTGACGACTCGCGTGGCGCTCTACGTCCTGCGCTGCAACGACCGCCGCTCGTTTCCTCCAGAGCTTGTCAGCATCCATGCTGACAACCAGATACCCTTTGGCCGCGGGCTCGGCTCCTCAGGGGCAGCAGTCATCGCGGGTGTTCTTCTCGGGAATACACTGGGGCAGCTCCATCTATCGCGCGAACGGATACTCGACTATGCGCTCATGGTCGAGAGGCATCCGGACAACGTGACGGCAGCACTCGTAGGTGGTTTCGTCGGGTCGTACCTCCGGGAGCTCGATCCCATCGCTAGCGAGGCTGCACAAGTACCGCTATCGGAGGTATTACCAGAGTATCCTCCCGATGCAGGGGAGGAATGGGGATTGTCACCGCCCATCCCACCGCTTGGAATCGGACACTTTGTTCGCTTCGGTTGGAGTCCCGTTATCAAAACCGTGGCGATTATACCCCGATTCGAGCTTAGTACTGCCAAGGCGAGAGAGGTATTACCCACAGAATACTCTCGAAAAGATCTCGTACGTATGCTTGTTATAGTCATGTCTCCGGCTGATCGGCTGATGTGAAGCCTAGGTTTTCAACATGCAACGGCTCGCCGTGTTAACTACTGCACTTGGGCAATCACCACCGGACCCCGATCTTATCTACGAGGCGATGAAGGATCGTGTCCATCAACCATATCGAAAAGTGCTCGTATGTTTTTGTCATGTTTTGGTCCACGAGCGGCCAATTTAGCAATCCTCACAGATACCTGGGTTACCAGCAGTGACATCGTCGATTACCCCACAGTCACATCCTGGTCTACTTGGCATATGTCTATCGGGGGCAGGGCCAACAATCCTGGCTCTTGCAACCCACAATTTCGAGGCTATTGCAGAAGGAGCTCGTGCGATATTTGCGACAGAGAACATAGAAGTAGACTGGAAGTTACTTGAAGTTGTTGGAGGAAGTCAGTGTTACCCAGTCCAGGCGAACTAGATAGAGCTGGATGGACGTAGAAAAAATGGTCATTACTAGTCATATTGTATCTCGACATGCATGCGCCGTAGGTATCATGTCTCCGGGTATCTCACTATCTAACATCTCGTCACCTCTAGCCTCTTGCGTTAAGACAAACAGCTCTCATCGCGACGAGTGATGCTGAGCTGCCATCGAAAGGTAGGTCAACTGTGAACATCACATCACTGCGGTCGCCATTCAAGTAGACCGGCAGTGTCACCAAGTCACTCTGATCAGCGGCATCCTCTTCTTCTTGCACCCAACGGATCTGCGATGCATTCAGGTGAACGGCCTCGCCATCGTTAAGCACAAGTTTTCCATTTTCTGTATCCCATGCAGCTCCCTCCAATGTTAAACCTGCATCATCGTGGTTAGCAAACCTGATCTGGAAACCGCTCTAGGACTCACCATCGACGATGAAAGCTCCAGGGTTGTTCATTTGGCCAATGTCCAATCGTAAACTCAGTGTTTCCAGACTCCAGCGCTTATGGTGGGCTACAGCCTGCCGAGTAGCCGTAATATACGCCTCTGGGAAGAACAGTCCCCCAAGCCAAACTTCAACATTAGATAACGACTGTTGCATCACCGTAATCCCGTCCAATTGAGCCAAACGACGAGCGAGGTCCGGAATCCACTCCGACACTGACATGGCTTTAGGAACCTTGTATCGTCCCCAGTGTGTTGGAACGGTTCCTAGGTCATGTCAATTTGGTTTCAACCAAGAAATCATCGGAATCACCTTTAGTCAGGGAGCTCATCAAAGCACGGAGGTGATTGGTTTGCTTCAGTTCACCCTCACAAACCTTGACGACATCTCCAAGGTCTTTGCGAACCTGGTCGAGTAACTTGCGTCCGATGGAGCCTTCCCGGAAGAACAGGCGATAAAGTGGATCCGTATTGTCACTGGATTGCTTGGGTAATATATTCAGGGACTAGATGGAGATGTTAGTAACAAGCCAGTGATGACGAGCAATGCATTGTATTCTTACTGATGGCAACTGGGTCAGCCATTCGCGACAACGTTCGTGCAAGTTGCGCATCCACGCGGGCTGCTGTGAAGACTGATTCTTGGAAGGACTACCTGGACTCGGAACGTCATCCTCATCATCCGCCAGCGTTCGCATCTTCCGTAGCTTGCTGAGAAGCTCGTTACCTATGACGATAGTGAACTGATGCGCATTAAACCAACCTCGAGTGAACTAACCTTGAGCAACAGCGATCACCCTTTCTGCAGTGGGCGGCAGCGTTAGCCATGATGGGGGTTCGCGGTCTGGTAACCCTTGCACCCATGATAGGAAGTGCTCAAGTTTAGTGCCATCAGGAGCCTCAAGAACCTGGCTACTATTGATGCTGGGTACTAGGTTGAAATCCACATTGTAAGCAGCAGGGGTAAACAGCTTATCGACGAATGCATCGAGAATGCGTTGGTCGAAGTCGCTGTCAACACGTCCACCATACACTGATTGTTTGATGAGTGTTCGAAGCGCATCCCATGGAATCGTGGCAGGGTCAACATTGGCCCTCCCTTTCGCAATAGTGTTGAGCCACGTGTCAATAGTGCCAAAGGCAGAGGCCATATCTGAGTCGTTGAAGTCGTAAGTTTTGCTCCAGCCCAGTGGAACGTATCGTAAACGCTCTTGCACAATGGCATGGAACCAGGCGAGGAGGAAATACAAGCGAACCTTTTCCGCAGGACCTTGAGCAAGTCGCTGCGGGGGGATGGATCCCAGTGAGTCGAGTAAGTTGGCCTTTACTCCTGGTGGAGGCTCGTTCATGATGATGCGAGACTGTCGGAGGATGTTGACAGGAATGGATGGGTTTGCTTCCATAGTCAAGAACAGGCGGAAGTTGCGATGCGGATTGAGGGTTTGCAGTTTCTTCTCCAGCTGTCCTAGCCACGAAGGGGCCAAATGAACGTTCTTGAGGAGGACCCATGTCCCTTGCCTTGATGCGGCAGCGATGGCTTGATCTGCAAGAGTAAAACCCTCCTGAGAGCCTATGGCAACCGAAGATGACCGCGCTCCGACAGTTTGTATGAGATGCTCGACACGGTAGCTAGCATCATAACCAGTAACAGATACCAGAGCAAGTGGAGTCGTAGCGGGAACCTCGTTTCCGACCATAGCGCCGAGGTCGAGTTCAGAAGACAAGTCATTCTGGAAAACGGTCCGCACGAACAATGCGGTGGATTGCAGGAGACGATCAGGTCGCAAGCACTTGACAATAAGCATCGACCGAAGGGCCTCCACGGCGGCTGCTCAAACGTCAGAACGCGAAGAACTCTCTTGTAGGAGGGGTGGACACGTACGTGTGTTGGGCTCCCAAGGTAAAGGTACGATCGTTTCAGGGCTTGCAGATTGTAGGAAGGGAATCCAGTCCCCAGGATGCTCAAGGACGTGACTGAGAACAGGCTTGAAAAGACTCTGTTTCGCATAATCCTCGAGGTGCATCATCTGGTTGGGAGAGAGTATGGGAGAGAGCGGATGCTCGTCTGAAGAGGCGTTGGGCTTTCCAACGATTCCCTGGCCACTTTCAAGTAGGAACTCGAGTTCGTCGGCGATATCCTCAGTACCTCGCAGCTTTACCTGTGCCAGAAGTACAGCGAGCATGACGTAGTCACGGTGAAGCAAAGCTCTCGAGGTTCGCTTATATACAATCAGGAAGAGGTCGTTCAGCAGGATTTCCCGTCGCCTGTGGTAGTCAGTGATGTTCTTCAGATTGGGATTGTGGTGAAGCACGTAGTCAAATATGTCGAGGAAGAATCGAAGGGAGAACTGATAGAAGTGATTGACGAGATTGAGTTGTTCGAGAATGAAGAACACAGAGCTGCAGGCTTGGGCCAACGGCAGGTATTCTGCAGTCACTTGCTCAACTTCCTTCATGACAATGTCTGTCTCCTCCACTTTGCGCGTAATCTCTGCAGCTTCTCGTTTCAGCGTTTCCAAGGTACCGATGACCTTATCGTCATCAAGAATGTTTCCAGACGACTCGTTGAGGGCTTGAAGGAGTAATTTCTCCAGTGTTCGGAGGCGGAGGCGGAACTCTCCTTGAGCTTTCATGAGATCCGTTCTCTTACGTTCAGTGTCGGGCCGTTCCACCTTCAGCACCTGGTCCAAGGATTGACTTTGGAGACTGCTACGCGTCATTGTGAAGTTGACGAACGTAACTCTGCTGCAGATGTCAGGGGAGAATTCGACTGACGGATCCCGAGTCGAAAGGAACATCGTGAACGCAGGTGAGAAGTCGATATCTTGGTTGCCAATGCGAATGAGCACACGGCCACCTGTTCTGCGGATCTCCTTGTTCAAGACTGCATTCAGGATGGGATCCAAATGTTCAACATCTTGGATGAGGATGGGGTTACCGAATCGCAGAGCGCTCTCCAAAACTTTGAGGAAGGCTTCATCAAGGAAACTCGTGACTGTGATCTTGCGTTCCTTGTATTCGTTGAGTAAGAAGGTCGTTGCCTGACCCGTGGGATCGATGATTAATGGGTAGCGGTTGAACCGTTTGAGCATGATTGCGTTCTCGGTGGTCAGGTTGTCAGCTGGAAGCGACTTGGATTGCCAGCTCAAACGATCATCCGCAGTAGAGAGGTACTCGGTTAGCGAGAGCTCCTGTTTAAACTTGATGTTGGCTTCGAGAAGATGGTTTGACCAATCCTGCCACATCACCTCTCGGTAATGTTGATCAAAGAAACCACCATATGCAAGGAATGCTGCAGACAGCAACACATCGCCAACGATGGTGCTCATTTCTGCATCGAAGGTACGACTTCCTGACTCCCATCGTCCCTTTTCTGAGGACAAGCTCTCGAGGAGCTTCATGCTACGATCAACTTTGCTTTGCACTCGCTCCATTTCCGATTTGATGGCTTGCGTCTCCGAGATGAGAAGCGCATATTCGTCCTTGTATTTGGCAATTTTCGCCTCCAGTTCTGCAACGATGGTGATAATCTGAGCGGCTTGCTTTTTCGTAGTCTCCGCTTGTGTTTCGAGGGATTGTACCTCATTACGTAGAGGTTCGACCTTGTCAAGAATCTCAGAAAAGCGGACTTGCGCAAGGACCCACTTGACGAGAGGACCACAGGCTTTACTGGCGCGTTGGACGGTCTCAAAGTTGAACGATGGTCGGGACAGAAAATCTTTCTTCATGAGCTCACGGAGAGGCTTCGTCATTTGGTTGTTCGTATCGAAATTGACGATCCTCTGGATGAAGTCATCGCGGCGAATAATACCTTGAACCGTACGCCAGCTGTCGATCTTGTGACCGAGAATCGTGCAGACAGACTCCATAGCAAGTTTGACAGCCTCTGGTGGATTGGCCATCGTCCTGACTTCTTGCAAATGTTGCCTCTTGATGTTACTGACGGCAGCCTGTGCTTCCAACACAGCGGGCTCTGCGTCTGCGAGGTCGGCCATGACGACAGCACGACGTTGTGCGATGTTCTTGTCCTGTTCCACCAAAGCTGCCTGGATTTCGATAGAAGCTGCCTTCTTCTGTTCAGCCTCCTGCTGGTCCGCAACCATGCGCTTGAGCTTCTCGTTAGCTTCTGCATCCTTGGCTTGAAGTTGGGAACGCTTTGTGGCAAGGCTCTTGCGAAGCTCCTCGACCTGTGTCACTGTGTCCTTGAGTTTGTCGAGACCAACGTGAAGGTGACGCTGTTGTTCCTCAAGCTCGTCACGTTTCTCGTTGTAGAGCCTGACATAGTGATTGATACTAATGACCGCTAATGAGGTCAATTGTTCATCTCCACGGAATGAAAGACCTACAAGTCGAGGTAGTGCCGGGGGGTAACATAATTGTAACGGCCTTGGCGACGACTGATGCGCTGGTTGATCTGGTGCATTGACATGTGCACATAAACGAGAGCATTCACGACAGCAATGCGGTGAATGGGAGGCATGGAAAGCTCGCGATAAGCAATAGGGAAATGAACAGGTGGGGAGTACGAAGACAGGTCCAAGTCCAACGTATGCGTGAACTCCATCCCAACTTGGTAGAACGCTTGGTCCGACCAGTCACCGAACCAGTCAAGAACACAACGATTGAACAGGGCGGGAGACGTGGCGGCGCGAGACGCGAGACCATTTTCTGGCGGATTCATGGTGAAAACGACATGGAGATTTTTCGCAACTTGCTGAGTGAACCATCGATACAATTCCTCGTGTGAGTCGAGCATAAGCCCGTCTCTTTGCGATCCTTCCTTGCACGCTGTCATCAAAGCGGCGTGCTCGTCACCCTCAAAGAGCCCTGGCACTTCGGCATTGGCAAGAAGTGTGTTCATGCGTTCCAGAAAACCCGAGTCTAGCACGTTGGATTCGTCCATGATAAAGCAGATCTTCTCGCCCTTGCAACCAGCGCGTCTCAGTACGGTACGGAGATCGTCATCGAAGTCATCGCCAGTATACTTGTTTGAAACCTTGATCTGAAAGATGCTCAAGCCATTAAGCCAAGCAACGAAACGAGATAGCGTAGTCTAGCAACATCGTGAGCCTTGTAGGAGAAACAGTCTCGTTTGTTACCTTGCCACTGCCACTAACGCCAATTAACAATAAGTGGCCCTGAACTTGGCGGAACACACGGTCAATCCTGAGGACATGATCAAGCACGTCGTTAAAAAGAACAAGAGGCACATCCAATTCTTCCTCATAGAAAACGCGCAGACGAGCCTTTGTGTACTCACGAAGATCTTCTCTGTCCACGGGAATGTAGTCTTTCGAGGTCCAATTGGAGAATAGAATAGGTCGATTCAAGGCTTCGTCGCGGCTGATGGTCGGGAAGTGATCTAAGGCAGCATGGTCAATGTG
>JBBPLY010000036.1:40414-51979 GCA_038090035.1 Xerocomus nothofagi | reverse complement strand
TTTTCCTCCTCGGTGACGAGACGATCCTGGAAGAGACGTAGTGCCTCGTGAGCCCAGACGCGCACCAAGCCCTCCACGGATAGAATTTCCAGCGGACGGATGGCTTCATAGATACCCCGTACCCATCTCGTGAGTTCTCGAGGACTATAGACGTAATGAGCTTGAGTATCAGAAGTGAAACGTTTCTGCGAGGCGAGGTAGAAGGAGACCATTGCATCCGTAAGAGGTTCGGCGTATGCTCGGAGCGTTGGGATGACCTTGAGAAGGGCACGGTTGTATGTACCATAAATCTGCTTGAGTGAGACCTCTCCTGGATAGTCCACCATGACGAGTGGTGCATGGCGGAGGAAACGGTGACTGAGGGGAACACGCCCAGGATCGGTGGGCGGGTTACATGCACCGACGAATTGGATACGTTCGAGTTTAACCCACGACATATCGCTGGCACGCCAATACCCATTGCATTCAACCAATTGACGCAAGAATGAGATAACTCGTTGAGTGCCATACTTGTCTTGAGCTGGCAGGTTGATTTCATCACAGAACACAACTAACCAGCGACCAATCTGAATTGGCGCAAGGATGACGCCGTTTGGAGTCTTTCTATATTCGCAGTATTGCTCAAACGTCTTAAGAATGAGCTCGGGGGTGGTGGCACTGGAGAAGTTGAGACCAACGACTTCCATATCAGGAAGCTTCCGAAGGGCACTGAAAAGTGTCATGGTCTTCCCAGAACCCGGAGGTCCACACAGCATGAGGGGCTTGTGTTCAGAGAGCCATGAGTATAGCACTTCCTCGTGGCGTACGGTATCCATGGTCGGAACGACGACATCAGCCGCAGTGACGGAATGTGGGTCAATTTCAATCGAGGGCACCTTGGACTGCCAAGCAATCCAATCCCCAGTGGCGATCTGTACGTCAAAGTCGATGAGAGACGCTTCGGCAGCCATCGGCGGCAAGTCAATGCCAGTTTGTTTCCGCAGGAATTCGCCCATCTCCGCACGCAAGTCCAGCTTGGCATCGCCAGAAAATGCCCAGATGATGCTGACGAGCAGGCGCTTGGTGACATATTGTTCGACCCTCTCGGGGGGAAGAGGAAAATCCGAGTGTTGGATGTTGTACTCGATGATATTGCGGGCGGTCTTGTTCAGCAATGAGAAAAGGGTGTGAAGTGCACGAGTAGTCGTGAAGTCCATGATATGATCGATGGATTCTGCAAATTCGAGGGCGGAGCTGACAAGATCTCCGTCCGCGAAGTAGCGCTCGAGGACGCCAGCGATTTGAACTTGGGTGGCAAGGTGAGAAGAACCCGGGGTTTCAACGCCGAGGATGTCAGCACGACGTCCCGGCACATCGGTAGCATCTTCATCGTCCGCGTCCAAGGGTACAGACGAAAGGGTATGGAGGTAATGGCGATATACCATCGAAGGCTCGATGACGTCCTCGCTGAACCAGATCATACCACAGCGACTAACAGTAGCGAGAGTTGCATAGCGCAAGTGCTCGACCTCGAACATGATCCGAACATTGGGAGGTAGGTTCAGACGCTCACCATTAGGAAGTGTGAGTAGCTTGTTGTCATCAAGAACACTGAAGACCGGTGAGCCAGCCATTCCAACATTCAGCAATTAAACCGACCTGTTCAGGTTCTCAACCCACTCCGGATCGACATCACCATCAAATATAATCCAGTGTCTCTTGGAACTCTCGCCACGCACGTCGTCCACAATCTTGCGCAAGATATGTGTGAACAAACCATCGTTCCACTCGCGCGTAGTTGGATCAAGCGTGCCATAGAGCGCGTCCTTGTGAATTGCTTTAGGGTCAATGACATACGCAACTCCTTCGGTGCCATCGAGTCTCGCCAATGCTGAAAGGAGAACTTGCCATGCGTTCGTTTTGCCAGTGCCGGAGGGACCGACCATCATAAGACCATGTTGGATCTTCTGGATCTGATAGAGTTGGAGAATCTTGGCGACCCACCGCTCGCCATCTACCAGGCGCCTTTCGGCACAAACTTTCAATATCTGCTCACGAAGCGCCTCCAGATCAACGGGAACATAGTCTGTTCCGGGGAAAACATCCGCAAGCAAGCTGGAAGCAATTATTTTTAGCATATGACGCGACTATGCCATCGTTAATTCTCACCTGGTAAGCAAGGGCACATCATCAGCGACCAGCTTCGGCACGATCGTCTCCGTGACACTCTGGATGACGATGATCTGCTCAGAGATGACATCAGAGAGTCCATTGACACTATCCGCATCCTCCAGCCTGGCACTCTGCAAGCGTTCACGCTTGAGGATACCTGCACTGGCAAGCACAGCCTTCAATGCACGCAGACCAAAGTCATAATGGGGTTGAGGCGAAAGCTGCTCGTCACATAGGTTAAAGAAGGGTACGATCTTAGACGCAAGGGATTCGGCCGTTCGGAAACCTTGAGAGAAGAGCATGACTTGGGCGATGAGCTCGCGGTCGGGCCTGGTCATTGCCATCCTACGGGATAAGTCAGAGCGGTTCTTTGCATGGCAAGAACATGAACGCACGGTCGGAAAAGCTTGGTCAAATTTGGTGGCAAAGTCGACCGTCCAGCATAATTGGGGTTAGTAGTAATGAAAATACCTGGTTTCCATTAGACATTTAAGTAGGGCTAACAACAGCTTCACAGATAGACCTACCGATGTTCTTATTAATCTTCAAATTCTTCCCGACGAGCTCAATCTCGGTGTTGGGATTCTTGACGAGAGCAGCTAGTCCTTGTTGAATGCTTTGCACCTGTTGCGAGACCGCACTCAGAATACGTTCCTCCAGTCGATTGAATTCGTCAAAGCATCCCCACGCTCCGACCTGACAAAGCCCAACAAAAATGCGGCCCATCGCCTGGAAATCGAATGTCTCGTCGCAACAGAATACCAACACAAACCGACCAAGCTGGACACCAAGTGCCTTGACGGATTCGGTTTTGCCTAGAGGCAGCTGTTAGAGAACGAGTCTGCTACATTAAACTGGAGGAAGCACCTGTGCCAGCTGGACCAAATGGAGAACCACCGAGCTGACTGTCTAAAGCCTGAGTTAGGGTGAGGTAGACCCGATCCGTCAACGGTGTTTGCACAAGACGATCTGGAACTCCCAAATACTCCCACCCGTAAGGGAACGTTGCGTTCGCGACTCGGACAGCTAACCGGTTAAGAGGATCTTCGGCTGATCGTTCCAAGTAGAAACGCATTTGCGAAAGCCACGTGAACGCCTTGGTGTCCGTGACGCGTTGTTGGATAAGTGTGCGCGTGACATCTCGTTGGTGGACAAGCTCCGTGATAAGGTGCTCACATTTGCGGCGAGTGACAGGGCCAAGTTCTCGTAAGACGATATCGGCGAGGAGGTCAAGTGCCTGAGAAACCGTTTCAAGCGGTCCTTCGGGGAGATTCCCTGACTCCAAAGATCCCTCCACAGAGGTGGTCCACGCAACTTGAACAGCTAACGTGACGAGCTGGGCAGGATACTTCTCCATCCAATCCATGAGTTGATCCATATTGAGCGGGGATCCAGTACCGTAGAACGATTGCAATTCGCCCACGGCATCACAAAGCAAATCGGCCAAAGAAAGCCGCATCAGAGATTCCAGTCGAGCGAGCCAATCATTAATCTTGGGATAGTCTTTCAATAGGATTGGCTCGCTGAACTGGACCTCCTCTCCTTCACGTGAAGCCATGCCTTGGATCTGGGTCAAGTCATCGTCCAGCTTGATTGTGGAAATGCCAGCAAACATTTTCTTGAGGTGCTTCATAATACGTAGGATATCCTTGCTGTTACCAATGATCTCCAGCAAGTCTTCGTCACCGACGAAGTAGAATCGAGGAAATGACGACCGCTCGCGTTCAAGGTATTCACCAAGGGCCTTCTGGATCTTGTTCAAAAGATCAGCGAGACGCTCCAAGCTCTTCTGTATTCCTTGGATATTCATGACGTCGACGACGAATGGTGACTTGTACACCTTCTTCATGACGGTCAAGAATTCAGCATTGATATTTTGAAAACGGGCGCTCTCCACAGGGAGAAGATGTTTGATGTCCGCACTCCCAGAAAAGATGCCTTCCAAATACACCCACTGACGCTGAACGTCAATCCAGACATCTTTCACGCAAGTAAGCAGCTCCGTCTGCAGAGTATGATAGTACTGATCTTACCAAACAACACGTGAATCCTGTTCATTTTCTCTTCCCATGAACCAGCCTTTGATCAATGTTAGCGCGGAGAAACAACGTCTGTACCGGGAACAACACCTCTTCCTCGAAGACTAGGACAAGGAGTGAGCTCGGTGAGATTTCCTTCCCGTGAATGTTAACATACCCTTGTAGTAAGGCGAAAGCTTCATCGCGGTCAAGGAATTCAGATTCTCGCTACACTTGTTGAAAAGATCATCCCAGCCTCTGACGGACGACATGAGAGACATGTTACAAACGAGATAGATCGGGTATTTCGCACCTAATAAGTCGACATTTATTCTGATAGTTGACCAGATCTAGTGTGTAGTTGGTCCAAGTTTCCTTGACTTGTTTGATGTACTCCTCGAGAGCCATCTGTGCATAGCGTCAATATAGAGTAGGAGACAGAGCCATGGCGCATTGTACCTCTCCCTGAGCCTGTACTATGACTTCCCGTATAAGTGATTCGTTCTTCTTCAAATCCAAGTCATAAACATTTCCCAAAGTCATGCTATGTACACGTATCAGAGGAAGGTGGGAGTAGAAAGGTGAGCCACTTACATAGGAAGGCTGATTTGCGAGGGTAGCCGTAAAACTTTGAACAACTGCTTCCAATGTCTATCCTTCAAAGCCTCGGACTTCAAGTCAGAGATGATCGAGTTTGACTTCAACAGTCCTCTTAGAACGTCTTGGACGTATTCAAATGCTGCATACTGACGCATGCGCGTCGGCATGTCCTTGGTCGAGGACAACAGTCCATCAATTTGCTGCCTCAACTTCCTCGGCTGTACAGTCGTCCACGACATCTCTCTGAGCTCTCCAATCTGGCTCCAGACGCCCGAAAGCGCTGTCCAGACGGCCTTGAGGTCCTTTAATTCCTCAAATACGGGTTCCAAGCGGGTATGACGCGTCAACTCGAGATCAAGTGCCTCTTTAGCCCTGCATACAAGGTCGTATTCCTCCTTGACGCGGTTCAACTTGCCCTCGAACACGTTGATAGTATTCATGGCAGTATCAGCACGCATGCTCCCCTGCACAGGACGCGTCTGCTCCCATTCTGCAAGAATATCATTGATCTTGTTCTCGACGATCTTGTCCTCTGCGACGATCTTGAGCTGGAGACCAGCTGTAAACGAGGACCTACATGAGGTGTGGAAGACAAGGTGAGAAACGACATACCGAGCTGCTCCTGGATGGAGTCATTCTTGCGCTTGAGGATCTCGTTGTATGCACTCCATTCTCCTCTGAGTTGATCACTGTAGAGCCAGTCTTCCGGGAATTGGTATCGAAAGCGCTCGAGAGTCTTTTCGCCGTTGGCGCAGAGTTCTATCAAGGGTCCCCAAGTCTTGGTCTTCCGTTTGAGGTCTTGGACGAAGGTGATGAAGGTGACCGCGGCTGCGGTGGAGGAGTTGGAAGGACTGAATGCCTGGTTCGACACAGTGAGTGATGCTGCAGGCCGCCGCATCGCGAAAACGAGTACTTGCCTCCATGTTTTGGTCGTGAAAGGAACATCGAGGCGGACGCGTCCAGTCGTGACAACCCCCGAATCGTGTGGGAACATATTGGATAATCAAAACACTCAGTCCTCGTCGCTGTCCCGCACGTCGTCGACGCCTCGAAAGATCACTTGCCAGCCATGTCGGGACGCCAACAACGCGTGATGGTTCAGCCCATCGTACGCACAGTCATTCCATCTACTTTTTCGCACTGACGACCTCATCTCAGAATGTTATCTTCAAAAACCTGCAGCAGGTCACGTCGTGCGCTAACTCCAACCGTCGCTCATCACTGACGACACCATCTACAGCGGTCAAAAGTCGTGGTATGGTTGTACGACAACACCGAGATGCGGATTGAAGGGCGCATCATCGTACGTCCGCCCGATTCATCACCAGATCGCTTCCAGCATTAAATCGTCACTTGCAAAGGCGATTGGTTCACCCCCGCATCCCCTTTCTTCTTTTTCGATTTCTTGAACCTTTGCACTCATGTCTTTTCATTCAGGGTTTCGATGAATTCATGAATATCGTCATAGACGAGGCGACGGAGGTATATGTCAAGGACGCGAAACCGCGACGGGAACTTGGTACGCCTTTGCTCGTGCTTCACCACCCACTGCTGCTGACTTGTTCTCCAGGCCGCATTCTCCTCAAGGGTGACAACATCACTCTGATTCAACAAGTGGTATGATAATTTCGTGTAACATTCCACTGCGCAATACTGTGCATGGCATTGTATATCATATTCTCGATGGCTATCAAAAAGACGCGTACATCGATCACAGGTTGTAAATGGGTAGTAGTCGGGTTAGATTTAACCCCTGCCTACATAACGGACACTCTGCCTTCTCTCTCCCCCATCCCACAATACAACCCCAACAAAACAGATGTCCGCACTCCGTCGCACAGCTATCAGTCCTCTCTTCCAGGCAGAGCGTGCACGTCCGACTGGCCCTTGCTCGAGCAGGTATAGTGCTGACGTCCAACACGGTGTTCTCGTCCTCCTCGGCGGGCTTCACGGGTGCATTCTCTGGATCCACTTGTTCGAGCATGGTGCTTACGAGCCGGTCATCAATAAACATCTCCCGTGTCTCGTCAAGAGTGCGCTTTCCACGGGATTTCTCAGTAACCCCGTGGGAGGGGGATCGCAAGTAACGTATGAGTCGGTAGAGAAGGCGGATGAGGATGAGAATCCCGAGCAGAGAATACGACGGCGGGCGTACGTGTGGGTTCTCCGGCGTGGAAGAAATCTACAAAGACATCATTTTGAGTATCTCCAGCCTGGAACCGAAAGACTGAAGGAATCACATGCTGGATACCTAGTAGACGCTTGGTCAGGTCGTAGTACGTGCCTCGCAGGTAGAATATAGCGAGGTTGATCTCTGCAGCCACCTCGAGGCACGTGGGCAGAAAGCGTAGGATGCCCGCTACCTTCGGGGACAAAGAACTGAGATGGGAACCCCATCTTGCAAGAATGTACGAAGGTAGAGTTGGGAGAAGTACAAGGGCTATCCGCGATGCGATGGGAGGCGTTCTGCCACTAGTGACGGAATGTTGCCAGATGTCGGTGTATTCTTCTCCGAGGGTTTGTACGGCTTCAGAACAAGGTCAGCGAGCGGGACGAGGTCACATCTGTGTTGCCAACCTCGACCGATTGTTAAGCCATAATAGAGCAACTTTAGAAAAAGATCGACCTCCTTGTCCCACCTCAAGAGCCATCTCGTTCCTAGCGGACGAACGAAGCATATGTGAGGTGGAAATACGTCAAAGACGTGCACGCACCCAACCAAGAGCGGAGCACGGCGTCCGCTTGCTCCTTGAACGACAAGACATGGAACAGGTCTCTCTGGTTCGCCCTGACTGCATTTCAGTCAGTCGTTGAAAGACAGGGAGCAGGTCAACACACTCGTTTGAGCCTGTCGAGCACCGGGGAACGAAGGCAGGCAGTGGTCAGCCATTGACGAGTGATCGGAATCGGTGCCGACTTGGACTCCGGCTCAATAAAAAGGACGTTCGTGACCTCTGCTCTCAACATGGCAGCACGAGCTCCCCGCGCACAAGACCCGACCGTCTGGCAAAAATGTGAGTAGCACCACAACGTCGGCACCACCGTTTCTGACCAGAGACGTCGGAAATGCACAGTAAAGTACGTCTTCTCCCCGTTCACGACGCCTCGAGGCTGAGTGCAACCATGTATGTCGATCAGAATGGGCGCCCTCATGGGTGGAGGTGTCGGTCTTACCATCGGCTTCATTTTTGGTTCATACAGTATCCTCAGGTGAGACTCCTCGCCAGTTCACGGCAACGCACGACTAAGACGCGATCTCGTTCGCTCTCCGTCGAAAGAGGTGGCGTTGGCCCTAGAGGATTCCTAGCTACGCTCTCTCAGTACATGCTCAGCAGTGCGGCGACGTTTTCGTTTTTCCTCGCCATTGGCTCCGTAAGTTCACGTCCTTTCGCGTCCTCTTCATCGTTCTCACACATGGCCTACTTTTCGACGTGGGCGACCCACTCTAGGTCATCCGAAACGATGGACTGCTACCGCCATATCTACAAGCTGCACAGGCACAGCTCCTCCCACCACTGGTTCGGTCAAGAGCAGAGGGTGCGATGCTCATACGCGCACGCTGGGAAGCAGAGAAAGCGCGAAGAACGGTCGTTCCTGCTTGAATCATGCCTGTTATCAGATCCAGATTAGCGGTGATGAACAGCAGATCGAAATGCGTGTGCAATGCAACTACTAGATACATGCGTGGTGTGGATTCGTGGTGTGATACATCTAGCATGGACACGCACGGCGTGGACTACCGAGTCGATCGGTGCATGGTTGCAGACAAAACGCATGCATGCGGGAGCAGGTGAAAACGAAGCTGATGCTGCAACCGTTACGGTGACGGTAAGCCAAAGCTGGGTGTAATATGAGACGAAAGGGCGTGAGCATGGCTAGACTGCTTTCACTCGCCTGGAGCTCAACTAAGCACGCTGGTCAGTCGATGCCAGAGCTGCTTTAGCCTGCTCGACTTTGGCTTCGGCGGTCTCGAAGTATAGACGTCTACCAGCGACGCAGCATAAGAAAGGTGATAGGGACCTGAAATGGGGGGTCTTGGTGGGGGAGTGGGAGATCTCTTCCACCACTTGGCGAACCAGCGCGTTTGATTGCTGCCCCGTGAGGGAGAAGGGGGGGAGCGTGGAGGAGGAGCGTTGAAGTAGACGGTATCGTCATAGTGGACCGTTGGGGCGTCGACGAATTTAACAGACGATGGGGAGCGTTTCTTTTTGCGACGGGTGGACTTTGTTGTTGTGGTCATGGAGACGCCAGAGTCGTGTCTGGTAAGGATCGATTTGATTGGTACGACCGAGGGGGTCTGTACGGTAGAGCAAGAGCCGATGGATGATACGCTTTGTCTGGCGCGGAAGACACCGCCATGGGAAGAGTCCGAGGAAGGTGACCATCGAGGTCTCGAGTATGGAGAAGAGGGACAGTGAGAAATAGCGGGCTCGAGAAGGATGCTTCTAGGACGAGCGGAAGGAGGCATCTGAGGAAAGGGTAAGGAATGAGAGACGGAAGGAGGAGGGGGAGACGGACGAGGACGTGTCTGAGGCTGTGGGGCATGGCACGATACTCGTCATGTTCGGGAATGACATCCTGGCGGCGGCGGTCGAGATCAGGGAAGGGGGCCGTCGTCATCGATGGACTGTGCTCACAGGGAGATCGTGAAGGGTGGGTCGAGGACGAACTTGAGGAGATGGCCAGTACAGGGAGGGGGAGGAGGAGAGGGCATCCGAGCGAGGGAGGGGACGGCGAGGATGCGTGCATGCAGGCAAGGGCGTGTTTTTCAGACAATTTCTCGGCTACTCAGATTCTAAATGGCGTGTCGACATGCATTCCGCTCCAGATACCCCGAACAGACTCGGACGTGCTCTCCACTATCCGTCCCTTCTTCAACGCCTTGATTTTGGCGCCAGACGACTCCAGTATCAGCTGCACCTTTCTCTCCACCCCGTTCACCTCTAGCCGCTGCAGTGGTATCACCTTGTCACGTCCGTTCGCTGGTGGCAGGTCAGCGGTGAGAGAGAGAGAGAGAGAGAGCGAATGCGACCGACCATAGAAGCCGCGGGCGATGGGTTCGTGGCCGTTGCGCTGCTTGACCACGAATTCCACGTGTGGGTTCGTGCGCGCGACGTGTTCCATGTGTTTTGATACAAAGATGCGCGTGTTGGCCGAGGATGGGCCGTGCTGGCAAAACTCGACGACGACCTTGCGAACGTGCGGGACGAACGCGCTGTGACCGTTGGCGGGGGTGGAACGGAGCTGGGCCCTCAGCAGTGCGGACGCCATCGTGGACGGCGAGGAGGAGGTGTGACTGAGAATGAAATATAGAAACGGCGATCGAAAGAGGTGAGGCTCGGATGCGCGTGACGCCGCGCTGCGATTCGCCTGCAGCAATTTCCGTAAATCGTTATTATTTGCTCGACATGGCCCGCGCAACGCGACGCTCGACGACACAACTGCACGACGACAAGGACAAGCTGCCAGATCAACCCGCGAGCGCAAGAACAAAACACGCTACGAAGAAACGCAAGCGCTCTCTCCCAGACAACGACGATCACCCTTTTCCGAAGCAGCTCCGTTCAGACAGTACCGTCAAACAAGAGTCCCAGCTCGACATCGACGACGACAACCCCACCTCCCAAAAACGAGGACTACAATTCACCGCCGATGTCCCAATCGACACCTCCCACGCACACCAGATACTCGACATCCTCGCCCTGTAAGTACTCCCATCGTCCCTTTGACCGTCTCCCGACTCCCCCAACAGCATCGATTCTCAGCACTTGCTCGGCCGCGTCTTTCCTCTCCCCCCCTCCGACATCTCCGAACCATCCACCTCCCAGTCCCCCTCGTTCTCCCTTCGCGCCCTTCTCACAGAACCTTCTCAACATCCCCTCCGCGTCTTACGGGTGAGTCCCCCGCGTTCTCTCTCTCTCTCCCCTTAATCCTCGATCCACCCAGGCTGCCGTTCAAAATCTTTTCCCAACACCCCACCATCCCACTTCCCGCCCTTCCTCCCCCGTAGCACAGCAACTTCGCTTCTGCAATCTCGCATGCTCCCTCCTCGACCAAGCCTCCTGCTACTCCGTACCCCTTCCCCTCGACTTCGACTCCCTTCTCTCCGATTTTATAGACCCTTCTCTCCCCACCGAACCTAGACTCACCTCGCCCTCTTCTCACCCCGAAAAACACGCCCACTTGCATCAACCAAAAAAGTATGCGCTCATGCAACGTTTACCTTTTGGGACTTGGTGGACTTCTCTCAACTCCGATCTCGTGCCCTCAGATAGCAAGTCCTTGAAAGACCTGTCCACCGCAAACGCTGAACTTGTTGCCATATTTCCCACCCCTTCTGCCCCTGCCTCGGCAGAACCAGGCTCCGCAGAAACCTCATCTGTCAACTTGGCATCCTACGTCCCCAAGAAACCCCCAGGGTACAAGTTAAAGCTTCCCGGGCCCCGTCGCGTGAGCTGTGGCACATTCCTGGACTATGGCCCATACGCCAGCTTTGCCCCCGCATTCGAACAAGATGGCGTCGAGGTCGGCCGATCCGCCATGGGTGAATTGTTCTGGAGATGGGAAGACAGAAAGAAGAGGTGGACGAACGAGCTCACACTCGTCGCACAGCATCCCCCAGACCAAGTCCCAGACTCTCCCCAACCCAACGGCGTTGACAAGTCTCACGAGAACGGTATGCTCGACGACGAAGAGTCCTTGGAGGGGCTTTTCTCGGCCGAACAGCTAACTTTACTCAAGCAAGCCATTGGAAGTCTGGAGCTCGAAGCAGCCGTCCACGAACTACTGGACCGAA
>JBBPLY010000036.1:10784-21018 GCA_038090035.1 Xerocomus nothofagi | reverse complement strand
AGGAGACTGTCGAGAGGTATTGGGATTCCGGCGTCAGTAGGATGTGAGGAAGGGGGTGGGGAGGTGGTATAGGGAAGATAGGACTTTGTTCGCAGGACGGTGAATAATGTATCTATAAAAGAAGGGCCCTCTGACGTGGAGAGGGGTGAGCGGTGAAAGAAAAGAATGGGGAGGCGCATACCTTTCTCGAGAAACTCTTCGAGCTGAGCGGTGAGTTCGGTGCGCATCTCTGGCTCGGGTAAATTGTGCTTGAGGAGGGCGAGGACATATTCAGCGAGGGCGGCTGGTTCGGCGTCGCATCTGTTCGGATGGTCAGCGGTTGGAAGGGGAGAAAAGAAAGGGCAGACATTGGAGCGAGCGTCCGGACGAGCCACGGTTTGAGATGTTGAGCGTCGTAGAGCATTCCTCGAAATGAAGGAGGCCAAAAAGTCGTCGTCGTCTAATACTAATCCATGACTAAGCACAGACTACTACTTGGCGACTACAAAGTTCCACTCGCTCGCGATCTCCCCCGTCTGAATCCCGACCAGCTCCCTCCACAACGGCTTCGAGACGGGCCCCATCCCATCCTCGCCAGTGGGAATGATCACGTCGCTACCCATATATCCAATCTTCTCTACCGGCGTCACGACAGCCGCCGTACCTGTCCCAAACAGCTCAACGAGGCGCCCGGCCTTGGACGCAGCGATGATCTCCCCCATGTTCACCCGCCGTTCGGAGACCGTGAGTCGGGTAGGAAGTCCCCGAAGCTGCTTCTTCCCAGAGGCGTGGTTCCGTGCGAGCGCGAGCACCGAATCACGCGTCACGCCGGGAAGAATCATGCCGTCGAGTGGAGGCGTGACCAGTTCGGTCGCTGCAAAATGTGATGTTCGTCCGACGCTCGTTCAGAAGAGACGTGTACACTCACAACCGTCCTCTCCCTCGAACGCGACGAACAAATTCATAGTACCAACCTCAGTCAACCAATGTTCACGCCCGTAGAGCCAGAGATTTTGAACATAACCCGCTCTCGCGGCAGCTTTCTGAGCCACAACGCCAGGAGCATAGTTGGCAGCCAACTTGAAAGCGCCAGTGCCTGTCCGTCAGAGATAATCAGGCACGGAACTCCAACCAGGTCGAAAACCACGGACCTCCGGGAGCAGCACGAATGTACTCTGCGTCTGTCGTGCCATACAAGGCCACGGGCTTGAAACCTTGAGGGTAATAAGGGCCTGCAGGACTGCAGATCACGAAAAGGAGGGCTTCCGTTGGTGGTTGAACTCCGAGTGTTCCATTGGTACCAACTTGAATCGGTGTTCGTCAGTGAACGCGATGCTCGGAAAACTGGTCGGATCACTAACTCAAAGTAGGGCGGATGTATAGACTGTGACCTGGTTCTTTGGGTATCCAATCACGCTCTAGTGATATGAGTTGCCTGATGCATTCGACGAGGGCATCTCCGTCGAAAGTCTATACGTCTCGCGTCAAACAGAGGGACGGAAGCCGAGGGATCTACTGACCGGTAATGCCAAACGTTTCGCACTGTCGTTCATGCGTTTCATGTTCATGTCCGGCCGGAACATGGTCACGGTGCCATCCGAATGCTGGTAAGCTTTCATGCCCTCGAAGAGCGACTGAGCATAGTGGAGAACGGTTGCGGCGGGGGTGAGATTGACGGTGGAGACTGTCGCACGTCAAGGATGCAGACGGACGAGGAAAGACGGCAGAGCTCACAGGGTCCGATGGATGGTGCACCCCAGCCCGTTTGCTCCGTCCACGGAATCCTGAGCATATGATCCGACTGCAAAAAAAGTACTGAACGGAAACGGCAAGACGACGAACGAAACGACGTACGAACGTCCGACCGAAGAGCAGTTTCGAAGAAGGAGGCAAATGGCGCGGACTCGTCGTGCGCACCACGGTGAGTCGCGAGGGCTGTAGCAAACGTTGTGAGTCGAGCGAACGACCGTCGGAGATGTCACACCTCGATGTCTGGTTGGACCGTGGACGCCGTGGTGGAGAAGGACCGCCATGGAGCACGTTTCGCTGACCGCGCAGAGGTGAAGCAGAGCTGGGAGGACATCGTGGTAAGGACGACGGTAGAAACTCGCGCCACGGTCTTCACAGCATGGCGACACGCTCGCCGGCGTCGACCGTCTATCAAAAGCAGCAGCCCGCAAGTCTCGCCAGACGTCTCCTCTTTCCTCGCTTGCAACCAGGCTCAGACTTGCCCCCGCTCTTCCTTTCTCCTGCATGTCCGCCCGAGCTCGACGACGAGGCGTACGACCTTGTCGCACTCGCCCTTCGAGCCTTTGTCAACTCCTGGTGGACCAAGATCACCAGATATGACAGAGAGCTCCTTCCCCAGACGACACGCATCGTGACGCACGTCGTTCGTTCCCTCGAGCAGCGCCTTCTCGATGCAGACCTGTCGCTGCTCGTCTTTGGCGACGTTCCGACCCTCGTCACTCAGCATTACAGAGACTATCGTCAGGCCGTTTCCAAGGCCTCGACATCGTACGCTACGGGGGGTGCGCTGTCACTCCCACAGTTCTTTCATCAACTACAATCACACATGGCCATCACCTCGGACGGATCCATAGACGAGGAGTACTTTCGACACGCTTTCGACCACGTCTTGAGAGAATGCCTTCCCACCGAGGATTACGCGCCAGACGCAGAGAGGTTCATCGTCAGGGAAATCATGCTAAAGGTCGTGATCAAGGACGTCATCCCTCTGATAACGCAACCCTGGTTCATCCAGAAGACTGTGTTAGACGTACTTGGACGTACGGACGCATCAGAACAGGTGTGTGATTTTTATACTCTGGCCGAAACTGCGCCCCAACTTGGTCCTAGCCGTCTGTCTCGTCGACGTCTGCACACGGACGCGTTCGTTTGTCCAAATCCAGCATCATCGTGCTCTTGCTTTCGGCCATTCAGAAATTATCTGGAACGTGTATTATGCTGATCCACGCGTACAAGCAGGTCGTTCACATCATCCCCATCGTAAATCAAACAAGCTGTTGGCAAATTCGCCAGGGGCGTGAGTCGACTCGCGTGACGTCTCTGACGAGCCAAGGAGACGATACGACGCCATCCGCATCCTCGATCTTGTCGACGCGCGAGAGCAGTCCCGAGGATAAACACACGCCCGATCTCACACGTGGTCCGTTGGGAATGCTTTCAGAAGTGCTCCAGGTTCAGGACCGACTTGCTGCTACCGCCCTGATGCAGTTTGTCGGGTTGTTCTGTCGCTCCTTTCAGACGTTCATGAACAAGTGGGTTACGTCGGTCTGGTTTGTTTGGATGTCTGACGTAGCCCTAGGTTGCTGTGTTACCTGCTGTATACCCACGTGCTGTCTGTGTCGTCGATGCTCCATGTCGTGCGGCTCTCGAAGCAGACGTTGTTTCCGGGCGGCTACCCGGGTCCTGCGCCGGTCGACCCGAGCGCAGAGGAGCAGGCAGCGATACAGGAAGAGGTGGTGAAGAGGATCGCTGAGCGTGTAGGATGGATTCTGCTTGGCGAGCGGGCGGAGAAGGCTGCAGAGGGCGTCGTGAGCGGGCTGAGCGACGCGGCGTGCAACCGACATCTCGCCGTCTTCCTCCTCGACGCAGTCTTGCTGAGCTTATTTCCAGAGATGGGGTCCTAGTTTGGACATGTTTTGTACCTGACATCAGCATGGATAATCTGATGGGAAAATCCCCCCTGAGCGCTCGCCACGACGTTGAGATGCACCATCCACCGAACCCGCCCGTCCTCCTCTCCTTCTCCTCCTCCACGGACCTCACGGACGCCCTCGCAGCCTTCATATCGAAATCACAGAGGGAATCCATCGAGAAAAAGGGCAGATTCACCCTCGCCCTCTCCGGTGGCTCTCTCCCGAAACAACTCGCCGCCCTCGTTCCCAACCCAGCCATAAAGTGGGACAAATGGTACATCTCTTCCTGGTACCGCACTCCCCCTCTCACCCGTACACAGGCAAGTCTTTTATGCCGACGAGCGTGTCGTCCCGCTCGATCACCCCGATTCAAACCACGCCCTCTGCATGGCCGAGTTGTTCGACCATGTTCCCATCCCCCCTGGGAACATCCACACGCTCGACCCCACCCTCCTTGACGATCTCGAAGAACTTGCAGACGCTTACGAAAAGCAGCTCATTCACGAGTTTGCTCAAAAAGACTCGGCTCGCTTCCCCGTCTTTGACCTCATCCTCCTCGGTGTCGGTTCCGATGGCCACACTTGCTCGCTTTTCCCGGGCCACGAGTTGCTCACGGAAACGGACAGGTGGGTTGCCTATCTCGAAGACTCTCCCAAGCCTCCCCCGAAACGCATCACCCTTACCTTTCCCGTCCTGAATCGCGCTTCTCGTCTCGCTTTCGTCGCCACCGGAGAGAGCAAGGTGGACGTACTCCCGCTCATACTCGACAAACCAGACGAGCACAAGCTTCCCGCATCCCGAGTCAAACTCGCCTATCCTGGCCAGGTTTATTGGTTCGTCGATGACGCTGCTTCAGCAAAGTTGGAGTACCCAAAGACGACACTCAAGTTGTGAGGTCGAGGTGTCGAGCGCATGCACCCCTGTACTCGTACCATTCATCACCCCGTCATCTACTTATTATGTCGTATCGTCACTGTACCTCTAGACCTATCTCTTCATCTTGAGCATGACCAGCAATATAAGATACCTCGGCGAAGACAGTAAATTAAAACCACTCAACAATATCACAGACAGGGGTAACAAAGCGCAGCACTCGTCGCTAACATGACACAAAAAACAAAAAATCCATTGTGCAGATTTAACAGGTGCAACCATAGTTCTGTGTGCTCTCCCGATCGATTTGGATTGGGTCCGGGTAATCCACATACCTGTCCATCGTTCAGTCGATCCGCCAACACAGCAAGCGATACGCACATTTGTTCCTCTGCCTCTTGTTGCAACGCATTCTTGGACACCGTTTGGAAGGCCTGTTCGACGTTGATGGCCTCCTTGGCTGAAGTCTCAAAATAAGGGATGTTTCCCTTGGACTGACACCACGTCATGGCCCGCTTCTGCGTAACCTACAAAATCGAGTCAATGTGCTTTTGCGCGACAGAAACGCTGTCGTACCTGCCGTTTGCTTTCTTCGACGTCAATCTTGTTCCCGAGGACGACAAAGGGAAAATTCTCCGGATCATGTGGACTCGCTTGAATGAGAAATTCGTCGCGCCAGCTGTCCAGCGTCTCGAAAGACTTTGCACTATTGACGTCGTACACGAGCACGCAACAATCCGCTCCTCTGTAGTAAGCCACTCCAAGAGACTGGAAGCGCTCTTGGCCAGCCGTATCCCAGAGCTGTTCGCGTCCGTCAGGGAAAGCGAAGACGGCGGACATTCAAGAAAGCACACCTGCATCGTCACCAGACGGTCGTCCACCATGACTTCCTTGGTGAGGCTAGAGGGCATTCAGTGACCTGAATTGCTGACGACGCAGGCACACCCACAAGTCAGCTCCGATAGTGGCCTTGTACTGGTTGCTGAACCGCTTGTTCACATATTGGTTCATGAGCGAGGTCTTTCCAACCCTGTATACCCCGTTGACGATACCGACTGAAACGCAAGCACGCCACCTACCCGCTGTCGCCAAGAATGATGACCTGGGGCGGTGGTCAGTGTCTGTATAGGAGGACACGGACATGAGAGAGACCTTCAACAATACGCGACCCATGGCGTGCTGATATCGTCCGTTCAGTTTGCTCTCATCAAACACTCTCCGGGTGAAGGACCGGCAAGGACGATTATTGAATCTCCGCCTGAATGTGGATGCTCCGTTGCGTCGTCGGATTCCGTCGATTCAGATTTCTGAGGGGGATGGCGACTCGCATCGCTCCACGGATAAAAGACGAGATAGAGTTGTCCGACGCCGAGGACAAGCTCTGCAACTTGCTCGACGAGTTTACGCGACATCTCGAGAACGAGGACGGCATCGTCACCGCGTGCAGGATCAACGGTGGTTGGGTCCGCGACAAGGTCAATCCGTGGCCTCTACGTGGACGTGTTCTCATGTCGGATTGGTGTAAACAGCTGCTCGAATATGAATGCAACGATGTGGACGTCTGTCTATCGGACATGATGGGCGTGCCCTTTGCTGAGCGTTTCGTTGCGTTCTTATCAGAAAAGAAGCATCTGCTGTCCGTGCACAAGGTCAACAAGATCGAGAGCAACCCAGATCAGTCCAAACATCTGGAGACGGCGAGGACAACGCTGTTCGGCATCGACTTGGATTTCGTGAACTTGAGGAGCGAAGAGTATTCTGAACACAGTCGGATCCCAACAGAAGTCGTATGTAGTCGGTCCATCGTCGCGTCCTGGTTCGTCACTCGTCTTTGCAGAAATTTGGGACACCACTGCAGGATGCCCTACGACGGGACATCACGATCAACTCGCTTTTCTACAACGTTCATACGCGCGCAGTGGAGGATCTCACCGAAAAGGCAAGAGTTGGTAGGTCGCTATTCGTGCAGTGGGCTGACAGTTTCGTGTTCTCTACAGGGATTAGACGATCTACGCAACGGCATCATCCGGACACCTTTACATCCGTTGCAGACGTTTCGCGACGATCCTCTGCGAGTAATCCGATGCATCAGGTTTGCAAGTCGCTTGGGGTTTACCATGACACCCGAACTTCAGGATGCTGCTCGTGACCAGAGCATCCAGGTGAGAGATGACGTTTTTCCTCGTCGTCTTATCGAAACGTGTTCGTCAAGGAAGCACTCTCCTCGAAGATCAGCCGCGAGCGTGTTGGAGAGGAGCTCGACAAAATGCTAAAAGGTGTGTGTGCATGTCTCACTCGGGCATCTAAACTCATGGATACCAGGCGTCGAACCCTTACACGCCATGCGGATCATCCACGACCTGTCGTTATATCACTCCGTCTTTCGTGTACCCGCTGAAATCATCGACACTGCTTCTGCCCCTGTCGCTTCGCCACAGCTTGCCCTCGCTGCATGTACCATCCTTCACGACCTCCTCTTCTCACTCTCATCCTCAGGGTTTACGACACGCCCCCACCCAACCCTTCTTGTCCACGCATTAAACGATCAAGGAACGAGAGCGCGACTATTCCTCAGTGCCAGTCTCTACCCCTTTGCCAATATCACGTACAAGGATCGCAAGCAGAAGGTGCACCCTCTCGTTGAGGCCGTGATCCGAGAAGGATTGAAACTCGGCAACAAGAATTACTACCTCAATGGCATACCCGCACTCTTTGACGCTGCTGCACAGTTCAAGGGTCTTTCTCTAGAGGACGCCCGGTTCACAACGCCCTCGGAACGCGTCGCCATTGGTACGTAGATAGATCGTTAATGTCCTTTGACCGACCTTTCGTAGGACTGCTACTTCGACACAGCAAGGTGCATAAACCGACATCCGGTTCACACTGGTCATCGTCTCTGTTCTTCTCCCTAGTGTGCGAACTGGTTCCACTCGGGTACGGTGCGGCCATACATTGAACTTTACGATGTCTCAAGATCTGACTGCGTCCGTAGGCAGAGAAGCGGATGAATGCATACGACGTTATAACGCCTTCATCAGTCGCATCGAAGAACTGGGTCTGGATAATTTAGTGGACGCAAAGCCTCTGCTCAATGTAGGGTGATACCTTCTCGCTCTTCGTACCTACTCACACGCTCGGTAGGGGAACGAGATCATTTCTTTGCTTGATGGCAAATCGGGGCCTTGGACGGCCGTGGTGCTCGGCAAGGTCATTGAGTGGCAGCTGGATAACTCGGGGGGTGACAAAGATGCCTGTATGGCTTGGCTGAAGGAAGAGCAGAAATCCGGTCGATTGAACGTCGAGGACATCAATAAAACCACATCTGGAGCAAAGCGTATTCACACAAACTGGGAGGGTGGCTCTAAAAAAGCGAAACGGACCTCAGAGTGATTGCGTATCGCAGCTCAACGCCGTGGTCATGTGTAGCGAATATGCTTTCATTCGGTGCACACACATATGTGACAGGGGATAATAGATACAGTAGATACTTGGTATTGAATTCGTCCGAGGCTATTCGGGCATTGTGGCATTAAGAGAATGTGCGATAGAAAAAAAACCCGTTGTACATATCTCTGAAGCCCCTAGGCGCGTGGACCACGAAACAATTACATGTCAATTGACGAAAGGTGAGAAGCCTCGATGGCACAGGCATTATTGAATTGATCTACCAGTTTTCTGTGGAGAACATTGGAGTAAGGGGTGATATAGACTGTCCAAACAACTGGTCCAGGGTGCCGAGCAGCGCCGAGTGCGCTGCCATTGAACTGGATGGTTCGAATGGGTTGGAGAAAACGGGAGAACCCAAGGGAATAAGCGCAGAGCTAGAAGATGAATAAGCCTCGACATCGAAGTCGGTGAATGGGGAAGGGGCAGGCAGGATGACAGCGCCAGTAGTGTAGGCACCAAGTACGCATGAATCGACGAATGAGGTAGCTTCAGGCTTGACACCGGAGAAGACGCTTTGTGCACCGGGCTTCAAGTGAGAAGGAGAAAGAGCGAAGAGAGAGGAAAAGTCGACATCTGCGCTTTGCTTCATCGTCTATGGAACGATGTGAGCACAAGGAATCAACGCGGAAATATTGCATTACTCACTGCACCATTGCAGCTATCGAGAGAGAGATAGGGAATGTCGTCGGTAGCGACAAATTCTTCCATGTTGTTCAGCGGGTATGCCAGCTCTGGGGCGTATTCCGGATATGGTGCAGTCATGGACCTTTCGTCAGCGACGGAGTAAAAGGGAAGGGAAGCTGCATATTGGGAGATGGTGGTCGAAGGCGAAGGAAGGAATGTATCTTGCTTTCTAGATGTCGGATGCGGGGAAGGAGATTCGCCGCGCGGCGTTAATGGCCTCTTGAGGGCATGCCGCGGGATCGGTGTGACCGACTCTGAGGACGTCTCAAGAACACGTTCTTCTGGCTGGACCTGATTTTGCTCCACGTCGAGATACTTGGCCAAGTCGCGACTAACGATCCCGCCCAACAACATATCAGCCACTTTTTTGCACTTTTCGTTCTCAGCGTCGGTGCTTCGCTGGGAACGACGCTGAGTGGCCTTGAGCTTCTTTTGCGACCCGGGGGAGTATCTGTATTGGGGGTAAAGCTGAGCGTGACGCGCTTTGGCTTCTTCCGCCATGGAGCGAAAGGGGGCTCGTTCGGCTTCGGACAGCTCGTTCCAGTATCGGCCAGCAATGCGGGAAACATTACGGTTGTCTCTCTCGATGTTCTTTAGGTTGTCCTTGTTCCAGAGCCAGGAACGGAAGACCATGAAGGCGTTGGGTGGGCGGGGTATGTGGCCCTCCTTGCGGTTGCGGGTATGAGAGGAACCGGGGGTGAAGGGGAGGTGGGTGACGACGACATTGGGGGAGTCGGAGTCGGAGGTGGTGCACGCGGACGGTGACGGGGGAAGGAGATGAAGAGCGGAGGGAGCGGCTGGTTGGACGTCAGAGCCACTGCGCAAAGTGGCACCTTGCCAGTCGTAATCTGCAACTATATCCAAAAGAGGAAAGTGTTTAAGAACACACTCGCAGAGAACAACATACCTTCCATGGGCGATTTGTGAGATAGCCGGCGAGACCTGCGGATCTGGCGAAGGGGAGGCATCGTGGATGATGAGTAGATTAGGAGTATGAAGACAACGGGAAGGGCTGCTGTAAAATCGGACAACCAGCAGTTGCTGTATGCGTACATTATTGTGGAGACAGCCCCTTTTTGAACCGAAGCCCCGAAAACGAGCCGCTCTGCTAATGGGTACCCAACTCTTCACATCGTCACCTCGAGGCAGCCTTGAGGAATCAACGAGATAGCCAAAGGTCGACCTCGTCCATATCGGTCTGCAAATCTGCATCGAGGCGCGGTGCGTTGTACACATACCTGCCAAAAAAGGAATGACCTCTTCACTCTCCCTTGATTTCATCACACAAGCCCATCCCTGATAGGCCCATCGCCTAGCCGTGACAGTCCTCAATCCCAGCGGCGATCGTTTCAACGCTTGCCCCCAAGTAATCACTAGCGACCAGCGACAATACACGTTTGCCGACGGCATGGACATACCAGTCAGAAACATCCCTCGTCAGGCACTAACCATCCGTCCTTTGACCCGCTTGCACCTGCGACTCCGTTGCTTTCCGTCTCTTTGAAGCAGCAATCATATCTCTGCGTACAGCATTAATCGCAACCCCATCACCCACAAAGCTCCTCACCTTTTCTTGATCGCATCGTTTT
>JBBPLY010000036.1:0-10686 GCA_038090035.1 Xerocomus nothofagi | reverse complement strand
TGGCCAATCTTGCGTGCGACGTTGACAGTCTCTGCGCGCTTCATCTTTCCCATCTGTCTTTTCTTCAGTTTGGACGGCTTTGGAAGTTTGAGAATCCAGTCTGGTACAGTCGAGCCCGACTGAAGCAGGACATTGGCAATCCTCGGAATCCGGCCTTAGGTTATGTCTCACATGACCACATCGAGGTGACTCACGATTTTAAATATGGCGCGTCTTCGTCCGTAAAATATGTTACCGCCTTACCATCGCGACCAGCCCGTCCAGTACGACCTAAAAACTGTCAGCCACACCTCAAGCGGACGGAATCGTTGTCACATACCGATTCGATGTATGTAACTCTGGACACTCGTCGGAAAGTCGTAGTTGATCACCTCTCTCACGCCTTTGAAATCCATGCCTCGTCCCATTACGTCCGTGCTCACCATCACCCAGCTTTCGCCGCGGCGCATACGACTTACAGCATCATCCCGCTCCTTCTTGGTCATGCCAGCATGTAAACAATCAACATTTGGTACCTCATTGAGGGTCAGCTCCTCCGCCAACGAGGTAGCCCGCGGCTGCGTGGATGTAAAAATGAGTAGTGGCGGTTTGTAAGGCTGAGCAAGATACGTCAGGAGACTTGGCAGCTTCGACGCGTCATCAGCGACGTAAGTGAGAGACTGGCTGATAAGTGGAAGCGGCGTATCCCTAGCAAAAATGTCAGAATTCCCAAATCAAACGGCTTGCTTCACCAACTTGAGACCCACAACGATGCGTATTGGATTCCGTAGGATTCCCATCGCCAGTTTCTCGACCCCAGCAGGAAGGGTCGCAGAGAACACTGCTTTCTGAATCTCCGGATGAGTGCAAACACCGATCACTTCTTGGACTTGAGCCAAAAATTCATTGTCCAAGAGTCGGTCTGCTTCATCTAATACCAGATGACGGACACTAAAACGCAGTGAATACAAGTCTGTGGCAAATTAGCGCCACGAACTTGTTCAAATCAAGATTGCCTTCCTGAATCGATGCCACTAGACGTAAAGGCGTGCTAATGATGACATCTCGAGGAACCTCTCAACATGTAGTAGATCAATAGCTAGTTGGAAGAACTTACCGATTTTATCCCTAACATTCTTGTCTCGGAGGGTGCTTGCCGTAGCTTTACTGAACAACACCACTCGCCACTTGCGTCCCACTGCTAATTTTAAGCATTCATTATAAATCTGATGTGCTAGTTCGCGAGTTGGGGCAAGTACAATGGCACGAACGCCACTTCCTTCCGTGCCCTTCAGACTTGAGATTGGCGTCCCTAGTGATGACAGGATTGGGAGCAAATAGGAAAGCGTCTTTCCGGTACCAGTGGGAGATATGGCTGCGAGATCACGATGCTGTTGAGGTTGTAAAGAAGGCAGAGGAATGATTGCACGTTGGTCACGAACTTACCTCTAGTAGTATCGGTATACCATGAGCTTGTACGCCAGTCGGGTTCTTGTAATGATTATCCCGGAGATTTGACAGTAGGCGGTGGGTTATTTTGTACCGGTCTAGCAGGTCATCGAAGGCTTCAATTGGCGATGGAACGTCAGAGCCTTTGGTTGTCACGCGAACCCTTGTTCGCGAAGCATCGTCCTCGGGTCCGTCATCCACTTCGACTACATCGTCATCGCGACTCTCCATTTCATGATTGACTTTCCATCTCTTGCGTTGCCCATCCGAGTGGAGAGATGCACTTGAACTTGTGGGGTCGATGTCAGCCGCTTTCCGTTTTGCCGGGCCTCCTTGAGCATATTTGAAAAAATCCAGTGCAGGCGGAAGCTTCGAGTCCTGGGTTATTTGCGCATTCACCAATTTTTCAGGTTTCACGATGGAGTTCTGGTAGTCGCAGCAAGGGAAGGTGTAAAAAATACGTTTGCATTCTATCAGTCTGTCAACCACCTACAGTGAACGGTTGTACGTCGGATTTAAAACGCTGCTTGTCAAAACGCGCTCCACCGCGAGATAGTAGCTGGAATGCTTCCATGAGCGTTTGCCAATGTCAGTGAGTAGCACGAGATGAAGGTGGACTTTTCTTGAAGCTCTCTTAGCTCGGTAACTTCCGGCTCGGCCCATTTCAAGTTCTTCGATCTTTCGTTTGCGTCCCAGAGCAACCACAAAAAGATCTTCAACACATGAGAGTACGGCCGTATCTCGTCGAACGAGTTCATCTCCCTGAGATCCATCCATATCGAAGAAAAGACGAGTTTGAGCCTACTTGCCCCGCGCGTGCGTTCACCTCAATGGTTCTGACCGAAACAAACAACCGGTTCATCCTCTCCGGTCTAATCGTCAGGCTTGATATTCAGGTGAGTTGATAACCTGAAGGTCAGGGATCCTTTGTTACGAAGCGAGGCATCTGTCCTGCCATGTTTGAAGTAGATGTGCATCGCCCTGGTTCAGACGGGGCAAGGGCTGAAACTGCTTCGCTCACACAACAGCTTCTTAACCGATTATCGACTCCATTAGCCCGACTGGGCTTCATGCCCAGTCCCACTCACTCGCGGCAGCGGAGATCAAGACTTTTATGCACACTTGTTTCAAGTTCAAAGGAGACGTTCCTACTCTATATTATCCCTTGGATTTCTACTCAAAGGTGGAAGCGCGCACGGCGATCCATTTCTCATATCATGCGGCCGACGATACGTCAAGGATTCAATTTAGACCGGAATCCCGACTTATGGTGCTTCTAGCATTGATCACTCACAATCGCTCAATCGCGGATCACGCAAGCCGAACTGACTCCAGTACACCAGGTTGGTGGGAGCTCGTACTGCTGATTCTGAGACGGACTGTATCTATCTTGATACGCTGGAAGCTTGGGACTACAAACAACACCTTTCGGAGGGTGCGAGGAAGGTGTAAAAGGTTCTGTCAAGCAACACGAATCGAGGGCTGTGGTCGAACCGATAATCAGTCTCGAGCTTAGCAGATGGTTGCCCTCTTTACTTCAGAGCGCCGTTCGTTGCATCCAACGCATAACAGCGATATAACATTCCACCACTCAAACGAGGTTCACATCATCCGCTACCACGAAACTCCCAAACACATATTCATCTGGCTCAGAGTCCTCACGCAATGGTGAGCTCGAAACCATGGGACGTCTGCGTGAATGCTCTTTTGCGGCAACAAAACCAACCCCTCGAACAGGTCTGTTCGCAAACACTGGCCCATCGACGAATCCCGGCCCTTGTGTGAAAAGGCTTTGCCGGTAAGCGACAGTCTGGTCGTACGACGGCGAGACCTGCGTATCAGCTATCTCTTTCAGAAACTGCCTGTCAGAATCGCTCTCCACGTCGTCTTCCGAATGGGAGGATCCTGCACTTTCCTCGTCTCCGGAATGTGCTGCTTCACCATCCAACCATGGATTGTGCCGGATAGAGATCGGAGGTTTACGCCCAATTTTTTTCGGCTGTAGCGGAGGTATGGATGTCCGAGAAATTATTTCTGTATCACTACGCCTTAGCCGGCGTAATGAAGAGGGTGACTGCATGTCCGGAATCTCCGACATCACTTCCTTGACAGTCCGCCGCCTACCCGCTGGACGTACTCCAAATGACCCCTCTGGGATATCTGGAGTAGGAGCAGGTGAAGGTCGGGTAATCCGAGGAGGAGTGGAAGGTGGCCTGTCTCTCGTAGACGATTCCATCCTCTGCGGGGGTGGGATAGTCTTCACGTCGACTACTTCAATGATACTGTCGTCCACTTCCATAACACTTTCATCCATGAAACGCGACGAACATGGAGCACTAGGTTTCATCTTTGGGGCCGTGGGGGGGGAACTAACAATCTGTATGTCTGGATCCTCATCCTCATCTAAAAGCCAAGCAATGTCTTGATCATTAGCCTTTACGAGTGGGGAGGGAGGAGTAGGATCCCGGTCAAATACTCGTTCTTTGCCCTTCTGTTTGGGTGAAGCCACAGAGCCTGGGTGAATAGCGACGGGGGCAGAAATTTGGTGAGGAGAAGTCGAACGAGACGGAGACGACGAAGTGATTTCGATCACATCGTCGCAAATCGATTTGAGGGGCTGATTGAAACCTGGCACGTGGGAAGAACTATCAGGAGAGGCTGGCGAAGATCGGGATGTGCGCATGATCTCCTTTGAGCAGGCGGGGTAAGATGTGTCCTGGTCCATCTCCATATTGGAGTTGACCTGCCTAGACGGACGGCTGAGTGTAAATGGGTGCCTTTTGCCAGCCGCGGATGGCTTGCGCTTCTTGGAATCTATTGTTCGTGACTTCGGCAACGGATTCTTGCGCGTGGAACTGGACTCAGCCATGACAGGCGTAGAAACAGTACGCCGCATATCAAGAATATTCTCTTGTAGTTCCATATCCGTGGAGTCATCATCAGCGAGGGTATCATCGAATTTCGTCGCCTTGATTTTCTTCTTCTTCCCCTTGACTAGCAAATCCGAGACGCTTACAAAGCCGTGACTTGCGCCAGGGGGAATATTCCTGTCAATATCATCATTCCTCTTCCTCTTCTTTCCGCTCACAGTTGACCCCCCATCTTCCGTCACGAACGAAGCTTTCTTTCTCCCGGATTGCTCGCGGACGTATTCCTCGATCTCCATCCATTTCTCCAGTACTTGTGGCCGCAGATAATCGGGGAGCAGCCGTGGTACATCACCGTACAGTTCAAGCTGATCTCCGCGCACGATACATTTTTGCAGTTCGCCGTAGGTATCGTGTGCTTTGTCCCAGTTTAACTCTTCCCGAATCTCGGCAAGTAAAACATGCACATGACCATCACGCTTTCGGCCAGTCCGTCCAACACGTTGAAGCTATGAAAGGATGTCAAATTTGAACTGGTCTCTTTCTAGATGGAAGGAAAGGATTACGGATAGAGAAGGACGACTCACCATACGGATGGGTGTCTTTTGAGCATCGTAACACACAATCATATCTACTTCTCCAATGTCAAGACCCTCTTCTCCGATCGATGTTGAGACCAGAACGTTGAACTCTCCCGCTTTGAACTTTCTAATCACCTACCGGCGGATGAGTGTGATGAAGAAAACATCAGCAGCCGAAGCTGTTCTATCGCACCTCTAGCTGCTCTTTCTGAGCGAAGCCTTTCTTACCCTGTTTATCGGTCCCTTGACCAACAAAGCGTGTTGCCTTCACCAGTGGTGATTCCCGATTCAAGACCTCGACGATCTCGTCTACGCACTCTCGATATGTCACGAATACCATAGCTCGCGTGCCATTGACTGCGGCCTCTTCTTCACTGTCGTCAGAGATTTTTTGCTCGAAATGTTGCGTCAAGAGTGTTGTGAGTGTTTCCATCTTTGGGTGCATTCCAAATCCTCCGGGTCGTTTCTGGCCTCCCTCAAGGTCAGCGAGAAGCTTTTGGAACGTGGGATCCGACTTGAGTTTGGAGTGTGCTTTCTTTTTCTGATTGGAACCTTCTTTGTCGCGAATTAGGTCCTGCAGATTATGAAGACACATGGTAACGCTGGCTTCCATCTATTCGCGTATAGAGAATATCAACCGCACATCACCATGAAATCGAGGATATTCATACCAGATACGACATAGCCCGTGCCATGGATGATATCATAGAGAGGGTTCCCATGGCCCATACGTGCGGACTATTTCGCTGGGCTGCAATGCGTTGCATAACGGCGGTGGCACGGTATGGGTGCATCTTGACAACGTCCAGTGGCTCTATGACACCTCGGGCCACAAGCGGTTTTATCACCGACTACGAACGGTCAGAGTTGTTGTTTCAGGGGTGTACACTCAACTTACCTCCATGACAGTCTTCAGGAGGTGTTGGAAGTGAACAATGTCGTCCGTCATCTTGATGATATGCTGCTTAACCTCCTATTCAAAGACATTCATTTTGAGACACATCTTGAATCAACAACGAAAAAAAGCCAACCTTCTTGTGCATATAGTTTCTCAGGTCGAGACTCCCTTCGTTTCTTATTTCAATTCTACTGATATGCAAAGAGTCTACGATCGCTTGGACTGCCTCAGGGGTGCTTCCAGGGGTCGCGGTAAGCGCAAGTACTCGAAAGTATGGGTTCTTCGCCATGAGAAAGCGAACAACCTGCGCATATGCGTAATCGCCTGTGCCCTTATGTGCTTCGTCTACATTACACAGCATCCAGCAAGACACATCACGCAAATTACAGAAATGCTACGAACCGATGACCATTAGGACGATATCACATGGATCACAGTTTTCGGTAGTGAGGTCGTTGATGAGTGTCTGGGGCGTCATGTAGAAGACGCGTTTCTCCTCCCACTAAGAGGTATTAATGCATGGTCTATTTCGGGCACCAGAGTAGGGACGTACCATTCGTGATCGGTATGCGCGAGGGTTATTACCCGTTAATTCTACTGCATCTCTGCCTGGAATGCCACATGCCCGGTGGCATGCATCAATCTGTTGAGCAACTAGAGGCTTCGTGGGCGCGACGAAGACCACCTTGCCCTCGGGGAACCAGCGGTAGACTTGAATACATGCGTCATTGTCTGGTACAGGGGCCAGTATCACAAACTCACAGTTCAGCATTACGACGCCAGCAATAAAAGTCTTGCCCAGACCGGTCGGAAGAGCTACGAGAGTGTTATCAAATAGACAATGTTTGACGATATTGAATTGGTAGTCTCGCTTGGGCTGGTTGAGCGGATAAATCCAATGCTTCACCTCGAGCATGTCCACCTTGAGCTTCATGGGGGGAGGCTAGAAAAGGTATGAATACGCAACCACGCGATGTCGGATGTCGACGCTCACTGGGCTTCAGTTCGTGACCGAAAATACGGACAGACTGATGTCAGTTTTGGGATCATAGCGAGGAGTCAAGACTAAGCTACACACCCGACTGCACCGCAATCAGTCCCGACACGATCGAGGGCGGCACCTCACGTACCTGAGACAAACGGAGCAGGAAACTGCTCGAACTCCATTGCCACCTCTTCCTGTTCGTCTTCGTTGGGCTTTCCTTTTGACTGTGACTTCTTCCAGCCAGATTTTGCAAACGTGGTGTGATCCCACTGTTTGGTTTTAGGGGCCTGTTGACCAAAAGGATGGCGATGGTCCGACTTGGACCTTTGCGTCGGACCGTGGGATGCGGGGCAGGCTTTGCTAGTAGACGCGGGGGGACGAACGATATCTCCGAGAAGGGTCGTCTGAACGGAGTTTTTGGATGGGGGACGGCCCGCGTTACTGGGACCGGCGACAGGGGGTGCTTGACCCTTGTAGGTGGCGTCAATGAACCGGTCGAGGCGCTGCAGGTCCGCCTCGTCCAAGTCTAGCGTGAGATCCATGTACGAGTCTTCTCTCTCGATTGGAAGGGCTGTGGGGACGGGTTTCGGCGGGGGAAAGCTCCGAGGAGGGTTACGGTGGGCGAGTTTGGGACGATGTGCCGCTTCGATGGCGTTGAGCTGGTTCAGAATACCAGAGTCGAGATCATCGGGGAAGTAATCGTCCGAGTTCATCGTCACGGTCGACGTCGAGGTGGTCGCGGTGGAACGCGCGCTGACGACGACCGTGTCAGAGTCACGTGCACGGGCTGGTTCGTGCAAACACCACCTCGCTCGCTCGCTCGCTCGCCATTCCGATATGACGGACGAGGGAAACGAAGACGCGTCCACCCTTTTAAAGGTACTCTGCCATATTCCTTGGCGTCCTTGAAAACACGCCGTACTGCCCTCTTCCCTTCCCTCTTCCTCCAGCGATCCAGATCAGACCAAGATGACGACTCCGAGGACAGTGACTCGTCGCTCGTCTCTCCTTCCCCGCCCCCGGGGGATACGATCAAGCACGACGACGTTCCCCAGGCGCCAAGAGACGTCATCACCGTCGAGACAAAGATAAAGAGTACGAACAAGGGATTTGCAATGCTTGCGAAACTCGGTTGGTCGGAGGGACAACCGCTCGGGCTATCAGGGGATGGTAGGTCGAGCCTGTTTTCCTTCGGTTCAACGACGGTGACGCATTTCGCAAGGACGAGTCGACCCAATCCCCTTTCAGATCAAAAATGATTTGACTGGCCTCGGAAAGATTAACCAGGATGTCCGCATGATCGAGACCACCGTATCACAAAGGCGGGAGCTAGACTCCGAGCGTCAACGCAAAGAAACGCAAGACCAGCGCAAAGCTAGAGAAGTATACCGCCACACCTTTGCGTTCGAGACTCGCCCTGATGTCAACTTTGCTTCTGATAGGACATTGCAGCTAAACGTGCCGCTGTCAAGTCGGAAATTACTGACACCTTGAAGCCATTTTATTGCAGCCTCTGCGATAAACAATTCCAAACCGTCGCACAGTATGACGAGCACACTAACTCTTATGCCCATCACCACAAGGCACGCTTGAAAGGTATGCAAGCCAATGCCCGCTTAGTCGACCAAGGGGAGTTGGAAAAGCGCAAAGAAAAGGAACGAAAGAGAGAGGAAAAGGAGCTCAGAAAGCTCGCCAAAGCTCAAGGTATCAAGATGGCGAAACCTGTCACCGCGGGCCCTGCTTCCACCTTGGCCCCCACAAGTGACACAGGAGCAACGAACGAAGCGAAGCCTAGTGGATTCAAAAAGGCTGGCTGGGCAGCAGTCACTGCGGTACCCAAACCTCCAGAGACAGTTTCTGCGCGCCTAGGCCGGGCAGCGCCCCCTCCTGATGACCCTACTCTCACTGCATCGCCAGCTTCGCGATCTCTTCCGGCATCTGATGCTCCTCTGTTTCGTGCCGGAGGATGGGCTTCTTTGGATTCTGGCAACTCTCAATATCTCCCTCCTCCACCCACCCCTCTTGCACCACTGTCGACGCCTCCCCCGCCTCCTGCAGATGCGCCTCCTCCCTCACCACTCCCCTCTGATCGCCACCTAGGTCATAGTCGCAATCCCACCCCTCCCTTAAATGCTTTGCCTTCGACAAGGCAAAGCTGGGGTGCGACTCCCGATTCCTACCCATTGCCACAGCCCTTGCCATCAACCTCCCTGCGTGCCCCGCTGCCGCCATCACTTGCTGCGCCTACGAGATCGGGTTGGCAACAATGGAAGCAAGGAAATCGGTCTAAACGCAGGTGATTTCATGGGTATGCATTCGTGTCGCCAATATGAGCTTTTGTTTACGTGTGCTCGTGCTCGCTTTGAATTTATGTTCGCATATACATACTCCATGAGTTAGCTATCGCTACAAATGCCAGTGCCGACCGAGCCTCGACGCGACAGCGCTTCTACTTGGTCTAGATGATGAAACACAACCAGTTGACTAGAATTAGCTGACTACACTGCTGTTCTTTAATTTGATGATTGTATGTATGTACGCGGATGCTGATGAACGAGAAGTAAAAGTAATGAAAGCAGGTGGTTCAGAAAAAAGGTTATAAAAATCAAGAGTAAAAGAAGCTTCCTCATTATGAGAGAACAGTAGGAGTGGGGGAGGGATCAATAACCACCCGTACTAAAAGTCCTCACCACACCCCCCGGTCGCACGTGAAAAACGAAAACACCAAGACCCAAACAGAGCGTGCAATTAGTCGGACTCACTCCCTGAGCTTTCATCAGAACTCGAGTCCGAAGAACGGTCACTATCGTCGCGTCGTGGGATGGGGGCGGAGGTAGGAACAGCAGTATTTCCTGAAGGATTGTCGAATAGTTTCATACGTTCTTCTAGTTGCCTGATCTTTTCTGCCTCGGCATTTTCGTCCATGCTCTTGCGTTTAAGGCCACCAGTACCGGTGCCCTTGCCTGTTGCACGGCTGCGCTTCTGAGGTGGTTGCCGCAGGGGACGCGAAACAAAATTGTACAGCTTCGTAAGCACGTTTGCAGGTAGCAGGTCAATCTCGATCTCGATCTCCTCGGTACTCTGAAAATATCGTCATACGGTGTATCCGTTACGGAGTGGAATCAACCCACATCACGAATCTCAGGGACGCCTTCGTGGATGATTTGAATCACCTTTTCCAATTTCTGTCCGTCAAGTTTCGTTATTGCCTCACTTAGGTCCTTCTTCTGATCAAACGAAAGCGTATCATCCTCCGGGATCTGCTTCTTTGTTTTCCGCTTGACAGCACCATTGGCAGTGGTAGCAACTTTGGGATTACGGGAAGCAGTGGATTTGGAGGTCGAAGCAGCAGTAGGCTTCGTCTCCTTCTTTTTCTTTTTCTTCTCCTTCGGAGGCTGGTTCTTCAGTGCAAGTAAATTGCCTCTCATCGACTCGATCTGTGCCTCCATTGACGCAATCCTGCCTGTATCAGACAATACATCAGTACAGAGGTGTTTTCTTGCACAACGATGGACCCACGGTTGCGCTCCTCCTCCGACTCGTCTTCCTCTTCCTCTTCCTCCTCGCTTACCTCTCGTAGCAGTGGCAGATTCTTCCACTTTTCATCAAAAAGGCGTTGCAACTCGATACCTGCTTGATTGACAGGCGTGCCAGCGGGATTGAAGGTGAAACAATTTCGAATCATCAGTTTAAAATCGTCGAAGAACTTTGAGGCATTCGAATACTCGTTATTCTCCAATTTCTTCCGCATGGTGGACAAGTCCATTGGCTTTTTAATGATCTTGGAATACGTTGGAATCTCCAATTTAACTACATCTGAAATGAATCAATAGGCAAGGAGACGAAAAGCAGCTCCCGACACCCACCGACTGGCTCGTAGAATGGTTGCGCAATATTCCAGTGCTGCTTCCGGTGCAGCTCTACCAA